>APFE031062182.1:0-18404 GCA_000404065.3 Pinus taeda | reverse complement strand
ATTTAATATGTTTGTAATGATCCTAATTATAGTGTGATTTTTTATTTTTATTTTTATGTGAAATATATAACCTCTCTCGAGATAGGAACTGTCAATATATAATATCTCTTGAACTAGGAACAAGTCTCTTGGACTGGATATATATTACAGATGGATATTCACATCGAAATAAAAATACAACTCAAATCATAATTCCAATTCAAATTCAATACGTTTCAGAATCTTGAATTCAGTTGATCTAACTTTGATTAAATGATTCAATCAAAGTTCAATTATGTACACATCATAACAAACATTCTCAAATGAGATAAAACTGGATGTATCTGTGTAGAAGAGAATGGTATTTTTATGATTTGCCATAGTTACCAAATTCGGCCGAATGGGGCTGAAGAATTTGAAAATTCGGCTTCGGCCATTAAAACGTTGAAGTTATGTTCGTACACATCACAGTCTCCCAAATTTATTTTTTTAATTTTCTTTGATTTGTGTTTTTCAAAAAAGTCGTACTTAACTTATTGTGCTTTAGTTTCGTGATGTAGTTGTAGATAGCAGTTGTCTATAATGAGACTATTTGAAAGCCTTTCCCGTGGCTCTTTCCGGTCAAAATCCGACAGCAATCTCTTGGAATCGCAAGTTTGATAGCTAGTTTCTGCACAATCAAAGCGTCGCAGGGGTTCTTCAGGTGCTGAATCCAAATATATAGTTAAAAAATCATTGTAACTGCAACAAATCAATATTTAACCTCAATTTCTTCCGCCTGATTCCGTCACCGGAATCTTCAAAAAGTCGCATTATAAACAACTCCGTTGTAGATATTGAACGGTTCCGTTATATAGATGTTTAAGAATATTGAACCGTTGAAACTTAATTCTCCCTAGTGGTTGAGGGACTTGATTAGACAGTACTCTAAGGCATAATGGACAAAGATGTTATCGACGGTTTTTCCTGCAATACGTGTGTGATTAATGATTAAAAACAATACGTGTGTGATTAATGATTAAAAACTTCATAGTTCTAGTTTTATCAAAGTTATTTTGATGCGTCAGTAATTTTGATTTGTTATTAATTTTTTACATTGTTCGTTTAATATTTTTTTAATTTTTATATTAAAAATAAAAATTTCTCTAAAAGTATAAAAATTAAATAAATAGTTGTCATATTAAATTTTTATTTTGACAATAAAATAATTTCGTCTTTTTCTTCAATCTCTTATTTTCACTATAAAATAATTTTTTTGTCTATCTTTTTGAAATTTAAATTTCTTTCCTATGATACTTTTCGTCTTTTTCTTCAATCTCTTATTTTCACTATAAAATATTTTTTTGTCTATCTTTTTTAAATTTAAATTTCTTTCCTATGATACTTTGACCAGTAAGTAATGAAATTGGAATTATTTATTCATAATAAAATTGGTTGTAATTTAGGTTTTTGTTTTTAAGAAATTTGGAAGGAAAATATATTATATTGTTTCTAGATTTTTTAAACAATTAGAAAAACAACAAGATAATTCTAATTTGATGATTCCTGATGATTTTAATTTAATGATTTTTTTTTTAATCTATATTGTATTCAGTTTCTAAATATTTATCATTAAAAATTACAGCAATAGTTACTATCTTTTGATTGACCAAGAGGAGTCGTTTCTACTAATTTCAATATCTCATTCACTTCCATTTTAACAATTGGGAAAACAACAAGAACTTTAATATGATGATTCTTGATAGTTCTAATTTGATAATTTTTTTATCTATATTTTATTTTAGTAATTAGGAAATTGCCTAAATATTTATGGTTAAAAACTACAACATTAGTTACTAACTTTTGATTGACCAACCAACAATTTTAAGGGTTTCTTTTTTTAATGGTAAAGAGTTTGTTCTCCCCACTGTATTTTATTCACTTCCATTGAAGAAGAGTTGTTTCTATTAATTTCCATATCTCATTACTAATTTCAATATCTCATTCACTTCCATTGAAGAGAAACTGTTTCTACTAATTTCAATGTCTAATTATATTTTCAACTTCTATAATATAATTCACAATTATTAATTTAGATTATTCAAAATTTAAGAAAAAATATTATTAATAATAGTATAATATATATATATTCACCAATTTTTTCGATAGAAAATTTTAGGGAGTAGAATTTTTAAAGTATCAAACTAAATTTGTATTCAAATTCGAACTCAAACTCAAACTTGGTAACTATGATTTATATAATCAAAATTGATATTATTTACAACATTTACACTCACATTCACATTCACATTGTCGTTGCAATGAGCAATTTCCATTGCATTGAACACAATATTATAATTACAAACGTAGCATAACAGGTTTTTCAATTTTTGAAATCTTCTTATGGTTATCGCGAAGAACGTTGACTTCGTGAATTATACGCAAACGAGAAATTTATGGATGTTCCATTAAGGATTAAGGTCTTTTTATGCCGAACAACGTTTCCTACGTATCCTGAAATTGATAGTTGAAGAGAATATCGAAAATGTGTGTGCATCAATCAGTTTGATAAAACCCAAAAAGGAGAATAGGAGTTGGAGGTTCTATTTCAGAGTGTATCAACAGTTATCAAATCTGTTAGCAATTTTGGGATAGCGAGAGACGTAAGGAACAATTTAATGACAGTTGAGATACACGTAGTCTTGTATTACATCACAATTGGTGCGGGGAGTGGTCATGCTAGCAGAGAGAAATGGTATTCAGAGGAGCAACTTATTTCAATATCAGAACCATGTATGTGATAATCTTATCTTGGATTTTTGTTTGCGCATTTTTGCCAATTGCATGTGCGGACCGTCTGTTAAGAATGAAAGTAATCAAAGCGAGTACTTATTAAATATTGTCAAAGTCTGACGAGATGACCTGAATTACATTACGTATATTCTGTATATGTGAAGTCCTCTCGAATTGAGCTGCATTGAATATGCTTCAACGTACTTTTATGGTCATTATCATTAATAAAACAAAATAACAAAAACAATTAAAAATAGTGAACAAGTACATGGCATAAATTTTTGACATTTATGTGGGATAATTTAAAATATAATTGGAAGTGTTAGGAGAGAGCTTTTTATTGTTGTGAAGTGATCAAAATTAGTTATAATAATGATCTCACACATCCATAAAAAATATTTCTAAACCATCAAAGAGACGCACATAAATAGTTTATATTAAGTTATGTAAGTCATATAACTTATCTTTAAATGGGTCCACATACTGATTGGGCCAACAAGTGTCAAACATCAAACCTTAACATCACATGTTGACAAGATATAATGTCCCAAGTACCTCAAGCTCTGAATTATCAAATAAGTCAAAATGCACTACAAACCATTCTATTGGATTCTATTGAGTACACATGTCCCATCAAACAATCACCCATTGATTTCCACTAGAGCAACACATCCCATGACTCAGTAATACCTGCACAAGAATAGGTGAAATGTGTGTCAGCCATATGTAAATGTGTGTTTAACCATTCAACCTATTGAAGACAATACATGACAACATTCAATTCAGGAATTGGTTCAGATGATGCAATAAATGACACCAACCCTTTAAATTCAAGCATTAAACACACCGTCCTTTTCAATTCAGGAATTAAAAACATGAAAGTACAAGGATCAACCATGAAATATTATCATCCACTTGATCATGTACAAATCAATCTAGGCCACACATTTGAATTTGGGAGATCGAAATCCATGCCAATCTTCCCTACCAATTAAATTCTATATCAAAAAACTGTAAAACATCAACTCTTACTTATTTTCATTTCAAACATTCATTCTACTCGTCAGCTTTTAGAGACATACAATCGAAGTGTTCAGAAACTGTTACATTCACTCTATTCATATGCTATTGGAGACATACAAACGAAGTGCGTGCACACTGTTACATTCATTATATTCATCAATTGCTAGAGACATACAAACACAGTGCGTGGACATTGTTACATTCATTTATATATTAGTTTTTAAAGACATACATGTATGTTTTTGTTGAATAATGTTATTTTCATTGAGAAACAAGGGTAAATTAAAGCCATTATAGCCAATATCAATTGTTAAATAGATCACAATATCAAGAAGCATTTATATATGAATGATAGACCCACTCACTTATAATAATGAGTGAAGAAAGACAACACTAAAAAAATATGTGCTTGAGGTGAATCTGAAATCAAGATAAGTATCAAGCACATCAAACATCGCAACTCATCTAACAACTATTGAGCCAATAGATTCTAAGAATAATAGATAAGGCATAATAGAACCAAACCAAATATTATTTGAGGTTGAATTTCACAATAGTGGGGGCAACATTGAAGGCATATAGTGCACCATTAGGTTTGGAAAACTCAAACTGTAATAGCTGTGATAGTTTAGTTATAATAATTAGGATAGAGTGGGAACAAGAACAACAAGGCAAGAAACCTCTTACCTATATTTAACTTAGGCTTTGACTTGAAAGAAGAAAAACAATTGGAACTAAGAATTTGAAAGGGAATAACTACATAGGGGAGAGACACTAGTACATGAACGACTCCGCCTTAGAGTTTTGAAATTTGAAAGGGAATAAATACATAAAGAGACTACAACTAAGAACCCTTACATAAGAACATGCTAACCCTTACTAGGAATAAAATGAATGGCAAGAACAAAATGAGTGCCAAGAACAATGATTTGAGGACGCAAAAAGTTAGTTGGGTTGAAGAAATTGTGTTATGTCAAAGTTGTTACAAAAATAAAAAATAACAGCTCTTCCTGATAACTCATATTTTTACCAACTAGGAATAAAATTAATGCCAAGAACAATTATTTGAGGACACAGAAACCTATTTGGGTCGAAGAAATTGTGTTATGTCAAAGTTGTTACAAAAAGAAAAAGGAATAGCTCTTCCCAATAACCCATATTTCTACCAACTAGGAATAAAATGAATGCCAATAACAATCATTTGAGGACACATAAAAATAGTTGGGTGGAGAAAACTGTTTTATGGCGAACCTGTTACAAAATTAAAAAGGAATATATTTTCCTAATAACTCATAAAAATCATCTAAGAATAATTAAAGAAGTTAAAACCCTTCCAATGATGAGTTTCAGATCTGAGATGTATTCAACTGCAATATATAGATAAAGCATTGACTGTTGTTTCTCATTGATTGCAAAGGTCGATGAATTGCTTTGTTTTCTAATACAGTTGTTTAAAACCAGAATTTCATGGCAACACCGCAGATTGTTGCAGCCATGCCAAGAGTTTATATTGTAGATCGTAGAAGGAACAGGAGGAGGTGAGGGGCGAGGGGGGGGGGCAACTGTGATCCATTTCATCATATGAGGATATGGGGTTGATGTGAATTCTCCCAATGCCCCTAGTAATTTCGTTGAAAAGGACATTGTGGTGGCATATCACGTTATCCCACCATCAACCACAAAGTCGCCTTCAACCACAGTGAAAGGTGCAAGTTCAACAAAGAAAATCAGTGCCATCAGAGGCTGGACAAAGCAATACATGCTAGCTGCAATTGATGACATCGAGGTTAAGGGGCATTCAATTCATGCCTCTGCAAAAAACATGGTATTGCTACCTCTAACATACATTATTGGATAAATGGGTTGACTAATAGAAAGCTTAGAGGGCCTGTTACACTTATGACTGGAGAGGAGGACTCCAAGCAGGTTGAGAGGTTTAAGGAGATGACCCAGTTGGGACATGTGTTAGATCTTATACAAGTTAAATCCACAGTACCTCAAATATGTCAGGGGAGGCCAAACCCCTTCAAAGATGGGTTTCCTGATAAATCATGGTGGGGTGGATTTGAAAAAAGGAGTCCTGACCTTCTGCTACGTACAACTGAGGGCCTTGACAGAGACATGGCTTTAAATCTATGCCCTGTAATTGTGTCCAAGTTTTATAACACTCTTTGTGCTGCATATGAGCAACACTCATTTGCCCCAAACCATATATGGAATTGTGATGAAACAAGATTATAGGCAGGAAGGAATTGTGGTATGCGGGTAATTTCCAAGAGAGGGAGCAGAAATGTGCCTAAGATTTTTGCTGAGAGCAAGGAGTGGACCACTATTCTTTCTTTTGTCAATGCAAGTGGTTTTTTGATCCCAAGATTTTATCTATTCAAAGGTAAAACACAACTAAAAAAATACATACAAAATTGTGAACCAGGTGCACGCAAGGCTGCACATCCCCATGCATGGATGACAAAGGAACAATTCCTGAATTAGCTTTGTCACTTTGCTACATTTGTATCAGGTGGTGTCTTGCCTGAAAGAAACAACTAATGCTTTTAGTTGGCCATGGAAGCCACATGGTTGTGCAGACAATTGAGGAGGCCAAAAATTTTGGCATTGACCTGTTAACATTTCTAGCTCATACAACTCACAAATTGCAACCCCTTGATGTCAGTGTGTTTGGGCCTTTCAAGAATTATTCCAGGGTCAAGTGGAAGTAAAGAGGTTTGACCTAGTTGAGCTTGCAAGTAAAGCATTTAAAAGGACTCTCACACCTTCTAATATCAAGGTTGGATTTAGGAGGATTGGTATATGGACACTTAATGTTGATGCTCTTATGCATGATATTGGTTGTAGCCAAGCATTTTATGTGGAAGGTCAAGAAGTAGAGAACTTACAAGACCATGTTGATGCCCAAGAAGATGTTGCTTCTGTTGAAGGTATAATGTCCATTTATGAAGGGAACTTCTATGGATGATGATAAACATGTGAGTGAGGCATATTTCAGTCATGAACTAATTTCCAATATCATGGAGGTTGTCACGCCCACTAAACCACTTGCCAATTCTGCACGTGATATTCCATATGAGGCAGTTGATGAAGCGAATGAAAATGCAAAATTGATTTCAAATGATAATGCAACAGGATTAAACAATGAGCAATTGAGCATGCCAGCCCAGGTAGGCCCATCATCTGGTTGGTAGAGGCCATGATGAATATCAACACACATAATATGTCTACCACCAATGAGGAAAGCATGGGCATGCCTTCACAACCATCAGAGTTCAACATCAAACTTGTTCATTATTTTGTGGAAAATGGTTCACTAGAAGAGGAGATTATTCAACATGAAGTACTTGAAGAAGCCAACAATGGGGACCAACTAGTTGTATCGGAGGTTGAATGCCAAGTGTTATATCCTGGGGAGCATGGGACAAGAAATCAAAGAATACTTGGTGCATTCCTAAAGCTACCAATAGAGAGAGTGAAGGCCTCATCAAGGCACTCAAATGCAGATTTTCCTCGTTTGGGGAGGATTTCACAGTTGCTCACATATGAAGATTATATGAAATTATTGTTTGAGTCTGGACCCAAAAAAAATGAAATTCAAGAAACTAAAAAGAGAAACAAGGAGTTGGCCAAGGACAAGAGAGCTATAAGGATTGCAATAGTAGAAGCTCGATGACATGAAAGGTTGGAGAGACAAAAGGCAGGGGAAGATAAGGAATATAAAAAAAAAATTGGCAAGGCAAGAGAGGGAGGAATGAAAGGTTCAAGAAGTGTTGGAAAGAGGAGGAGGGTTGACAAGTAGGGAAGGCTATGGTCTAAGTAGAAAACATGGTCTAAGGGAAGGCTATGGGACATTCAATTTGTGCCTCTGCAAAAAAACATGGTATTGCCGCCTCTAACATACATTATTAGATAAATGGGTTGACTAATAGAAAGCGTAGAGGGCCTGTTACACTTATGACTGAAGAGGAGGAGTCCGAGGAGGTGGAGAGGTGTAAGGAGATGGCCCAATTAGGACATGTGTTAGATCTTATACAACTTAAATCCACAGTAGCTCAAATATGTCAGGGGAGGCCAAACCCCTTCAAAAATGGGTTTCCTGGTAAATCATGGTGGGGTGGATTTGAAAAACCACATCGAGACCCTCTGCTACGTACAACTGAGGACCTTAACAGAGACATGGCTTTAAATCTATGCCCTGCAAATGTGTCGAACTTTTATAACACTCTTTCTGCTGCATATGAGCAACACTCATATGCCCCAAACCATATATGGAATTGTGATGAAACAAGCTTATAAGAAGGAAGGAATTGTGGTATGCAGGTAATTTCCAAAAGAGGGAGCAGAAATGTGCCTAAGATTTTTGTTGAGAGCAAGGAGTGGACCACTATTCTTTCTTGTGTCAATGCAAGTGGTTTTTCAATCCCAAGATTTTATCTATTCAAAGGTAAAACACAACTAAAAAAGTATATAAAGAACTGTGAACCAGGTGCATGCATGCCTGCACATCCCCATGTATGGATGACAAAGGAACATTTCCTGAATTAGCTGTGTCACTTTGCTACATCTGTATCAAGTGGTGTCTTGCCTGAAAACAAACACCTACTGATTTTAGCTGGCCGTGGAAGCTACATGGTTGTGCAAACAATTGAGGAGGCCAACAATTTTGGCATTGACTTGTTAACATTGCTAGCTCATACAAGTGACAGATTGCAACCCCTTGTTGTCAGCGTGTTTGGGCCTTTCAAGAATTATTCCAGGGTCAAGCGAGCTTCGTGGATGGAAAAGAATCTAGGGGTGGATGTAAAGAGGTTTGAGCTAGTTGAGCTTGTAAGTAAAGAATTTAATAGGGCTCTCACACCTTCTAATATCAAGGTTGGATTTAGGAGGACTAGTATATGGACACTTAATGTTGATGCTCTTATGCATGATATTGGTTGTAGCCAGGCATTTTATGTGGAAGGTCAAGAAATAGAGAACTTACAAGACCATGTTGATGCCCAATAAGATATTGCTTCTGTTGAAGGTATAATGTCCATTTATGAAGGGAACTTATATGGTGATGATGATAAACATGTGAGTGAGACACAGTTCAGTCCTGAACCAATTGTCACTATCATGGAGGTTTTCACACCCACTGAACCACTTGCCAATTCTGCATGTGATATTCCATATGAGGCAGTTGATGAAGCGAATGAAAATGCAAAATTGATTTCAAATGATAATGCAACAGGATTAAACAATGAGCAATTGATCATGCCAGCCCAGGTAAGCCCACCATCATGGTTGGTAGAGGCCATGATGAATATCAACACACATAATGTGTCTACCACCAATGAGGAAAGCATGGACATGTCTTCACAACCATTAGAGTTCAACATCGAACTTGTTCAATATTTTGTGGAAAATGGTTCGCTAGAAGAGGAGCCTATTCAACATGAAGTACCTAAAGTAGCCAACAATGGAGGCCAACCAGTTGTACCAGAGGTTGAATGCCAAGTGTCAGCTCTTGGGGAGAATGGGACAAAAAATCAAAGAATACTTGGTGCATTCCTAAAGCTACCAATAGAGAGAGTGAAGGCCTCATCAAGTCACTCAAATGCAAATTGTCCCCGTTTGGGGAGGAGTTCACATTTGCTCACATCTGAAGATTATATGAAATTATTGTTTGAGACTGGACATATAAAACATGAAATTCAAGAAACTAAAAAGAGAAAGAAGGAGTTGCCCAAGGACAAGAGAGCTGCAAGGATTGCAACAACAGAAGCTCGATCAAAGGAAAGGTTGGAGAGACAACAATCAAGGGAAGATAAGGAATATAAAAAACAATTGGCAAGGCAAGAGAGGGAGGAAAGAAAGGTTCAAGAAGTGTTGGAAAGAGGAGGAGGGGTGACAAGCAGGGTAGGCTATGGTCTAAAACAGTTTAAGGCAAATAGGATGATTTCCAATAAGTTGGACTACATTCTGGAGCAAACACCATCATACTAAGAGTTGATTAACATCCAACTCCCCCGTTATCAGCCAGGGGTTGTGCCCACTTCATATACCCCTGCGAGTGCAGGTTTAAATCCCAACTGTGTTTATATGACACCTCCACTCAATGCTGGGGTTAGTAACACAAGTGGACAATTGGGCTACTTAGTCCCTCCATGGCTACAAGGAGCAAATTGGAGTCAAGGATATGCTAACATTCAAGCACATCCTAATTAGCCAATCTTGGGTAGTCCACGATACTTGGGTCAGGGAGGAGACTCAATAATTTTGGGAAATGCTAGAAATGAAGGCCATCAAGCATAGGGGTAGCATGAATTAATTTTTGTAACCACATCGCAATGTGAATTTTGTAACGATGGAATATGTTGCTTGCTTTCGTTGTAGAAGCTAAACTTATACACAATTAAGGATTATCGAGTTCATCAAATTGAGAATAATAAAGTGCTTTAACCAACCATATTTATTTGAACATAAATTACATTAAATTTCTTTCAACAAAAATAAATAATGTTTTGGTTAGCATAGATAAATAATGTTGTGGTTAAAAGGACAGAAATCCATGTTCACTGAGTGGTTTTACTTGGCACCTATCATCATGTTTCAATCTTCCATCAAACAAAAATTGTTTCACCGTGACGGAAACATCCTGAAGAGATATTACTCTGACCTATAATGTTAAATGTCGCTCCGAGACCATCTTGTTTGGACTTTTCGACACTCGGAGGTGGATTGTTGAAGTAATCATACATTTTTTGCACTTATTAATCGTCCCTTTTTTCGTTAGTGTGTTCGTCTTCATATCTTCTTTTGCTACTCTTCTTCGCTTTCATTTTCTCTGTGTCATTTTATCATAATTTTAAATAACAATAAAAATTATAAGAAAGCAAATAGATGTTAAATACATTTGGATTATGTTAAATAAGCTTCTTGAGGTATCAAAATAAATAGTTACTTTTAAACTTCTCCTTTTACCCTATCAATTTGTTATTTTATTTATTGAATAAAACATTGTAAAATGCCACTTCCTTTCTTCTACGTACTCAAAAAGGAAGAGCGATCATTGTAGTTCAGGAAGAGTGGTCATTATAGTTCATAATTTAATTGTTTCATTTCACTAACATATTTGTTAGCTTTGTAATTGTGTTAAATCATTTTATTTGTTTCTTTTAGGGTGGTTTTAAACCTTTGAATTCATCTATTATCTATTTATATACATTTTGAGTAATGTCTAAATTCTATATATTTTATATTGTTTTCCTTACATTTTAAATGATTAATTGCTCAAAGCTGATATGATTGAGCATCTTAGATTTCTACCAGTAGCTATAATTATATTTAATTCTTTTCATAAAAACTATTAAATATAACGACTGTTTCATTTTTTAAAATTATCTTGTTTTATTAGCTTTAATGTATTATTTTAATGATTTATAACAATAATGAGATTCATATATTTGAATAGAAATAATGATAGCAACAAAAAAAATAATAAGTAAAATTAGTATTAAGAAAATAATACATTCATTATAAAGAGAATAATAATTATAAAAATAGAAAAGCATAAGTAATTTAGAATAATATGACATTTAAAATAATATTAGTACAACTATATAAATTAAATGGTTAGTAATACTTATAAGTATTCAATAATGATAAGCATCAAAATATCTTTTTATAATACATTTCATATTATCATAACTAAATAAAATCATAGAAAAATTATAATATTCTTTTAATTTAATATTATTATTATTAAGAAGAAGAAATAAAAAATTATAATTGATGTCTAACTAGGCTGAGAGATTTGTTTGCCACACTAAAGAGATTAATGTATTAAATGGATAAAGTTACATAGCCACAATCATAAATCCACAAACATGCAAATAAAAGTTGATTCATATCCGATGGATTACAACGTACAAAAGAGGAAGGAGTGTCCTCACAGTCGGAAGGCACAACGGAGATGAGGGAAACAACTCAGGATCCGTATTAAATGGAGAGAGTCACATAGCCACAAGCATGGAAATAAACGTTGATTCATATGCCATGGATTATAAGGCACAAATGAGGAAGGAGGGCCGTTAGAGTCGGAAGGCACAATGGAGATGAGGAAACAACTCAGGGTCCCAGAGAAGGCTGCTTGGTCTAATGCTCGAGAGAATAATGAGGAGCAATAACTCGTTGGTTTCACATGACTTTCAATTTTCTAATTATGTGATTAGTTAATTATGTCATATACAAAGAATAATGAGGAGCAATAAGCTGTTGGTTTCAAATGAATCTTAATTTTCTAATTATGTGATTAGTTAATTATATCTTGTAATTGCTAACATTTCATAAATCAAAATTTATCTATTGATTTTTAATTTGTCACAGGTAGTCTCAACTATTGATGGACACTTAAAAGTATATAAATACAACCTTAGTTTTATTATCTAGCAATGAGGTTGTCACATGCATTCTCAATCATTAATTCACACTTGAAAATTATATAATGCAACCCTAATCTTACTATTTAGCAATGAGGATTTTGGGTATTAACCATTGATTGACACTTGAGAGGTAATTTAACTATAATTAAACTATTTGAACTTTGGTCTTAAATAGAATGTTGTTGTTGTTTTTTTTGTTGGAATCTGTAAACTATTCTTTTGTAAATTAGATGTTAAATAAATTTTGTGTCACCCTGGATGAATGAAACGAGCTTGAATTCATCTTAACCCTGGATCTATCAAGTATTAAGAGGGATCAATCCCTCAAAACCGGCTTGAATCCATCATTTAGAGGGATCAAATCCCTCGAGGTGAAAATCCTTTCTCAAGTTTTTAGCTCAAAGTAGAGGTTTTCACCTCAAAAGATTCAAAATAAAGGTTTTCACCTCGAAATATTTGATCCCTTTAGACTCTTAGTAGATGTGGTGTTAACATGGACCGTGTTTGGGTACATCTCAATACTTATTTTATGAGAGTAAGAGGACTTAATCACAATACTTGATCAAAACGTTTCTATGGTTATTAAAAAATTGTATGACTTCATCAACTTTGGAGGTTAAGTATTGTGAAGTAAATGAATTTTTTTTATTGCTTAAATCATGAGACATGCATATTTAATGGATTCTTGCTATGGATGGAAAAATGGGTGAGTGGATATATGGTAAGTTAAAACAAGTGAGATTTTTTTTAAATTTAGAGTTTTGTTGTTATTCACTTTATATATATACTTAACGATTATTATAAAATATTTGAAGAGCGTTAATAGAAGAATGCACTTAAAACTTTAAGATTTCAAATTGTGATCCCAATATTAAGGATATATCTGAAATGTTAGATTGGATATAGTGTAACATACTTATTTATTTTAGAACTCTTCCTTGTTTAAAGATATTTGAAATACTTTGACTATCTTTTAAAATTATAATTTTAAAACAGTTTAATATAAACTATTTATATATATTTTAATATGTGTGGATATTGATCTTAATAGAAATTTTGAAACTAAATGTTATTGAACCATAATAATTTTTAAATAAATTGAATTAATTTGAATTATTAACATTCTTACAAAAGCAAATTACTACTCGCTGAAAGTGAAAAAAACCAAGAAATAAAAATATAGGAAATTTAAATTCATTCACTTTTATATTTAAAAGTTAACAACTATATGGATTTTTTTGCTTTTGTTAATGTTAAAATAAAATAAATTTGTTTATTTTTAATTTGAAAAAAAAAATTAATATAACAAAAATTGCTAAAATATTTTTTTGTTTAATTAATGCTAAATTTTGTGGGTTCACTACTTGTCTCACTTCGAGCTAGTTGTTGTTACATTTCTAATAATAATGAAAGAAATAAACATTTATGAAAAATGCCATATCCAACTATTTTATTTAATAAAAAAAAACAAAACATTCTGAAAAAATAAATATAAAAATTAATGTTTTCTTTAAAAAATATAAAATATCATAAAGTAAAATGTAATAAAATAAAAAATGTAATAACAAAGGTGACTTCTCAACCTTCAAAGTGAATATATGAAGTACACCCGTTAAAAGGTAAAAAAATAGTTTTCTTTTGTGTTCAATTATATTTAAACATTTATAAATTCTTTGAAAACATATTTAGATTCATAAAAAATAATAATATATTTGACATAATTTATACATTTGTTTATTTTTATTTATCATTGAATCTTAATATAAAATGGTAAATTACTCTCTCATCCATATATAATTTTATTAAAAAGGTGTTTAAAAATGATAAAGTAAAGAAGTTCCGGCTTAAAAGTCAACCCTATCTATATATAACCCATATAAATATTTTTGAAACCCTTCCTATCTAAAGCAAAAATTTTAAGTTTGGTAAACGGTGTGTTTCTATTAATAATTTAGTTTAAAAATATAATTATGAGGCCCCTCAAGCCTCAACCTTGACACTATAATGACTAACTTAGACATTTAATCAACTTTGACCTTAAACAGAATCATATATTATAAAATGCATGAAATTATTACATTATAAATTTTATTAATATTTTAAATTATAAAAACAGATATTACGGCTCCCAGCTCTCAAACTTTGACACCTACATATAAAATACATTTTGTAGCTCTTGATACATATAACGCACAACTGGTGTAAGCATGGAGTTAGATTGTCTCCATTTCTACACGCAAAACTATTTTCATAAATGCTCACTATTTCCATTTCCAGAAATCAGAACATTTTAATAAATGCTCAATACAAATGTTGAGGTACAACTTTATGTTGGAGGTTTGGTGACGATGACGGCATAACTTGACTTAGCTGATGGCATTCTAAATACAATTATTATTCTCTACGCCACGACAACAAGAATTGTAAACGTCCCCTGTACATCATCATTGTTGTGGCTGTATTAATACCAAGCTGTTATCAACAACAACATACAAACGTGCCATGTACATCAACATTGTTGTGGCTGTATTAATACCAACAGACGGCCGTTATCAACGACAACATACTTTGTGGTGCCATGCCCAGACCATGGAGAAACTTAACGTTATTCGGAGAGTATTTAATTAATTGATAACGAAACATGGGATTTTACACCAACATGATCAGTTCAATCCTGACGTAAAGCCAACCCCAGTGGCCGGAATCCATGAATTGCCAGAAATGAATTGACCAACTGTGAATTGGGCTGCCTCCGTGGCGCTTGTGATAACATGAAATCCCGGCCAACTGACACGCTTTGATGTTCCTGCACCCGCGCCTGTGTTCAAGTACTCGCCGTAGTACAACGTTTGAAGGGCAAAGTTTCCGTCCCATTCCAGCCAACCGGCAGGATCGATCAAATCGTCCAGAGCTGATTGCATGAAAACAGTTCGAGAGTATTGCTTCCACGGCCTTCCGAGGTATGTCTTGATAGACCCTTCAACTGCTTGCAGATCAGAATCTGCACTTACCTTGCAGTTATGGATGGAAATCCCGGTGTTTTGATTGGGATCGGTTCTTCCTTGAGCTGTAATTGTGTTTTGTTGTTGGCTCATGGGCCTTCTTGCCAAGATGTTGCTATTCTGTATTACCACAGCTGCGTTGCCGAAGATAAAATCAACGGTCCCATATATATCTACTTCTCGGTAGAATTGGCGAAGGGAGTAAACATATAACGTGTCCTGGTACCCTTTGATACTGCAACGATACACTACCGAGAGGTCTGCGCCTACTCGAAGTGCTACGGCTTGGTGCTTCTGAGCTCCCGCAGTGTTCTGGAACGTCATGTCCTTGGCAATAAATCCATTTCCAGAGACAGCTGTCACGTAAAAACAGTTAGTCGTTTAAGATCACAAGTACAAGAGAAGAAACTTAGTTTGAGAATTGTAGATAACGACATCTATAATATAATTAAAATTATAAGAAAATTGATAGCAACAACATAGGTTTAAATTGTTACCGAAAGTTGCAGAGTTGAACGTAGTTGAACCATCTTGAACATTCTTGTTTCCGGTGACCACGGTTTGATCCATGCCGTCGCCAATGAACATCAGATTTGTCATCTTCTTCGATATGTCTACATTCTCGTTATAAATTCCAGCTTTTATGTAGATCACATACCTCTTACTACTCTGTTGAGGTGCAGCGTTTACTGCTTGGGTGATGGTCTTATAATTCCCTGAACCATCTTGGGAAACCACCACGTTTGCTTGGCTTGCAGGACTAGATGATTGTAAGAGTCTTCGATCTGCTACAGATAGCCATTCTGGAAATCCATCCTTCTCGATCCGTCCGTAGTGAGAATGGAACACCTCCCGTTTTAGACTCAATAAACGACGATTTTTCAAGCTGTCGCGAGACATGCTCGAAAACTTGTACATGGAAAGGGAGTTGCTCAATAATTCTGACACATTAAGAACTCTGGAAGACAACAGAGGGCTTATGCTACTACTGGTTGTTAAATTGAAATCACGGAAACCATTCAAACAGGTGTCCTGATTCGTCAAGGCTGCGCTGAGCCAGGTGGGGATGTCTTTCTTGATGGAATCGTTGCTCAAGCAAACGTTGAGATGATCCATTGTATCTTGAAAAAGCTGGGCACAATCTAGCCATGCCGCGCTTTCTTTTTCATTCATCATATTTTTGTTTAAACTAATAGCAAATTCGTGAGCTTGTTGTACCAGTTCCATACTCTCTTTCATTACCTGACTCATCAAATTATCAATTGTTGCCGTCTCATAGGTAGTGTATGTAGCCAATGACGAGACACAGCGTTCAGGAAATCGTGTCTGGCTACAAACCGACCTTACCAAACTAGACAACGTTTTTCCACCATGAGGATCGCCGTAGCTTTCACTCGAGGAAACAGGAGCCCCAGCTGCCACAACAATGACATCAACCAAAAGTATTATTGACATTAGAACAACAAGGATAGATTGGTTTTTCAATTTTTGAACAGTCTTCTCGTGGACGTAGTCGACATCAAGTCTAATCTTCATCATCTCTAAGCTAAGGACCTTTCAACCTTGGGCTATGCTGAAATTTAAATGCAAGGTCTCAGAATATCGTTAACTCTGAAGCTATCTTATCTAATAGAAAACGCTAAAACAAATAATGGGCATGTTCTGCATGAAGCATCGACCACTCTTATAGAGTGGCTGGTTTGTCGCTACTGATCAGTGGGTCAAAGGAGTTAGGCTTGCCTTTGGCGATAACCTAAAGAAGAGCACGTGGGATCGTTATCTAATATAGAATACGGTCGGATTCAAACATAGACGGCTGATGAATCATGAACGTTCTCTATAATAAGTAATCCATAAGGCAGTACGAAATACAACGGCGCTTGTGTCGGACAAGAATGGTTTGAACATGTCATGCGTCATCGACAATTGCTATAATTCTGCCCAAATGTAATGTAAGTCATAGGTCGGTTTCCTCTTACGTGATAAATTTGATTATCATCACCTTCGACTTGCCTTGCTTCGTTTTATCAAACACTGTTAAAATTGTAATTTCACCAACCCCGCGCGGTCAGCAGTCAACAGGGTAGAAAACCACGCAGTAAAACAAAACCAGGCGGTCTTATATCGCACCACCCATCAGACTGAAGTGGTTTCCGTGCATCGAGCTCCGATGCAATTGGGAGCTGACAGCTGTTCAAGCGCTGATGCTGGCCTGACATCAGCATGTCCAATCCGTCGGAAGGTATCTAGCACCCAACTTACCTCTTCCGATATCCGTTCGATTAAACATGTCTGCTGTCCGCCGTTTGATTTCCTGGAAGCTGTCCGCTGGTTAAAGTTCACATAGTACGCATACGGGTCTGTTAAAACTTAATTAGGCATGGACCATCCCATACGCCATAATAATGATACGGGTAAGGTCTTTAATATATCTACCATGAAGTTAATATAAGGTATGGGCGCAGATTTTTTTTAATATATGATTTGATATAGCGTTGACCCTAATTTTTGTAAAAGCAAAAAATGCACGGGGATTAAATTTTTATGGTAATGTGAAAATACACGGGGGATTGTATTAAATGTAATCGCATATGAAAATTGCGAAAAAAAACCCTGGAGCAAAAAAAATGGCACACGGTGAAAATGAGAGTTCGCAGCAGCGAATAAAAGAGAACAGAGTTTAATTTTTGTATCGCAGGGGGGCAGAAGTGCAAAAATGTTTTTCTTTGGGTCTGTAATGAAAATGGACTTTTATCCAGCAGCAGTGAAAAGATTTTTTTTTTTATAATGTAAAAAGAAAAGTTTGCACAGCAGTGCAGGAGGAGAAGTGAATGAAAAACCAATGGCTTGTTTTGTTCCAAATCCATGAGTTGTTTCACACAGGTGAAAAGGTAAATCTGTAACTCCCTGTAAATTTTGTTTTCACACAGCAGTGAATGTAAATGAAATATTTACACACAGTGGTGTAAAATTTCATAGGAGGCAGAGTAAATGTTTTGGTGAATCCCTCTGAGTGAAAGAGGATGAATATGTAAATGTTTTTGTTTAATGAATGGAAATTTTATAGTGGTGAAATACTCTGTCCTGTGTAATTATTTTTAAAAGACTTCTCTGTGTAAAAGATCTTGGAGCAAAGGAAACAGAGCATTGTCTCTGTGTTATATTTTTGGGTTTTGGTATTTTCCCATCTCTCAAA
>APFE031062177.1:105990-134016 GCA_000404065.3 Pinus taeda | reverse complement strand
ATGCGATATGCTGTTCACAACTGTTTTGCCTAACTTCTTATGCAAAGTGGTTTATCTTAATTGATTTCTATTCTTATGATAACTGAATGATCTTTATTACCAGTTATTGTTTGTAATCTCTTTAGATAGCATAAATAGAAGATATACATCCCGGGTTAGCGTAGATTAGATGTGTTGTTTCTCATTAGATTACAATAGCATAGAGTTAGTTTAAGAATCTGAATTAGATTAACTTTAAAGTACTCTTAGATCAACATTATTCAACTCTACACACGCACACACCCCCCAAGATCAGGAAACTGGTCCCGTTATCCCCAGTCGGACCCACTATACCAAACGGATTAGGAGCTGCCAACCGAGGTTCGGACCGGGTGGGTATCCCCCTTGTTGTCGACCCGATTTTCGGGGCTTCAACAGAAGGTAGGACATGTTCCTCTTCCTAATCTAACATGGAAAACTCATAGAGTTTCCGAGTCTCTACATTTATCGTTAAGTAAATGTGCGTGTATGGGGGTAGACTAAGTCTATATTAGTTAGCTACCACCTTTTATATTATGTAAAAGGTACTATATTTTAGAGTCTTTATTTTTTTACTAGGACCCTATATCCTCTTCATGTTCAACTTTAACCATGCTCTGTCTCTGAGCACTTTGAATAACATCTATGTTCTATGCCAATTGTGCTTTACCTTATATTTTTATTAGGAATTTTACAATGTCACATGTACCTATAGATGGATCTTTCTGATCTTCTAAAAAAAATTCCCCCCCTTAAGGAAAACCTTGTAAGATCCTCCCTCACTCCTCCTTGTTTCCCATATGAAATATTCAAAGGTGAAGGTGAAAATTATTGAAAACAAGTTTCAAATGTGGAATTACTAGTAGAATTATGTATTTCTTTGTTATAAGAGTCTTGTATATATGCCAAATTTCATCCCAGGTGTTGGGATGCTTCTTATTGTAACCACTAAAAATATGCACCAAAATCCTATTGTCTACTTTTTTCTATCCATCTATTTTTGGATGGAAATGTTGTATACCTCTTGAAATTAGTGTCCATATTCTCTCATAATGTAGTCCAAAATTCATTAAGAAATATTGCGTTCTTGTCTAAATGAAGCTCCTTCTTATCCCAAAATTCACCTACAACTATTCTAAGAAACAATTCACAGCTTCTTTCTTGTTGATGGTATTTTTATAGGGAATTAGAACACACATCATGTTTAACATATCATATACCATGAATAGGTAGCAATGTCCCTTCTTGGTTATTCATAATCCTCCCACAAAGTCCATGAAAATTCTTTCCTAGGGATGAGTGGCTATATGCAAGGGATGACATAGACCTTTCTTCCCATTACAAGGATTGTTGGTACAACAAAGAATGCATTCCATTATGGACCTAGCTACATGTTATTACATCTTGGGCTAATACACATACATCTGTAAGATGGCTACTATCTTCCCTACACCAAAGTGTCTTGCAATCTCGGAGTTGTGAGCCTCTCTAATCAGTTGCAGCTGCTCACCTTTAGGAACACATAACTTATCCATCTCATAAAGTAACCCATCCTAGAGATGGTAAACAATTGTGATTTCACCATAGTGCACATGACTCTAGCTTTGTAATTGTTGAAACACTTCCTTGAAGTCCTCATCCTCTAAATATGCCTCTTTGTATGCATCATGAGTGAATGGATTCATGTGCATTAGAGTTCCAAAAGTTGTGATATTTGTTGTGGGTGGACTTGAAAGCTTTCCATCCAAATTGTTTTTTCTACCCTTCTTGTAATTTATCACTAAATGGTAAAAGGTCCATCTACTTGTAATTCCTTGTTTGTTGTAGCTCACACTAGGCCTATAGGTATTGTAGTGGCTAGTGATAAATTTTGGTTTCCACTTCTTGACAGCTTGCACTAGACCATAGAGTTCCTTGTCGTAGGTAGGGTAAGTTAAGAACCACCCCATGAAATACTTTACAATGGTAGCATACAAGAATTCCTCCCTACATCAATATTTCTCCCATATCATACCCACTTGCATCTATCTCCACTTCAAAGGGTTGTTGAAAGTTTGGTAATGCCAAAACCCTCCTCGGTCACTTCTAAAACATATAATCAGTTAACTGCAATTTTGAAACCTGAAACCCAGGAAAAGCTTAAATCTGAAAATTTACCTCAAACATCAACTTCTATCTCCTCTAAAAGCATAATAGTAGAAATCGAACCTGGCAAAACATTGAACATAAACCCAAACTTGTCAGATGCTGAAACACAACAGCTAATGAAGTTACTTGGTGAAAATAAGGAAGCATTCGCATGGGGTTACACAAAGATGAAGGGGATATCCCCTAAATTATGTACTCATCGTATCTATATCAAGGAAGGATTCCGACTAGTCTGTCAACCCCAACGGTGAATGAATCCCAATCTGAGGGAAATTATTAAAGAAGAACTTCAAAAATTGCTTAATGCAAGGTTTATATACCCCATATCTGATAGTGAATGGGTTTCTCCATTGGTGATAGTACCTAAGAAAAATGCAAAATGGAGAGTGTGTGTAGATTATAGAGCCTTAAACAAAGCCACTCAAAAAGATCATTTCGCCTTGCCATTTATTGATCAGGTGCTAGACAACTTGTCAAGTAAGAGATTATTTTCCTTTTTAGATGGTTTTAGCGGATATAACCAAATCAAAATTGCACCCCAAGACCAAGACAAAACCTTTTTTACTAGTCCTTGGGGAAATTTTGCTTATAGAGTTCTCCCATTTGGACTATGTAATGCTCCAGTAATGTTTCAAAGAGCAGTGATAGGAATATTTTCTGATATGTTTAATGACTCTATGGAGATATTTATGGATGACTTTACTCCTTATGGTGTGACTTTTGAAGATGCATTACAAAACCTTGAGAAAGTACTTAAACATTGTATACAAGCTCACATTTCCTTGAGTACTGAAAAATGTCATATGATGATGAATGAAGGAATTGTACTTGGACACTTCATTTCATTCCTAGGGATTTAGGTAGATCCATCCAAAGTACAGGTAATTCAGACCCTTCCTATCCCTAAAACACAAACTGATGTAAGAATTTTTTTAGGACATGTTGAATATTATAGAATATTTATCAATTTTTTTTCTAAAATAGCTTCTCCTTTGTTTGGGTTACTTATGAAAAATGTTGAATTTAAGTGGACTAATGTCTGCTAGAAAGCATTTGATGAACTTAAGCATCAGTTGTCTAGAACTCCTATTCTAAGGGGACCTGATTGCGCACTTCTCTTTCATATATCCTCTGATGCTTCAGACATTGCAATTGGAGCTATCTTGGGGCAAGAAGAAAATAATCTTGCTTATGCTATCTATTTCATTAGTAAGAATATGACCCCTGCTGAGCTTAATTACACAATTACTGAAAAGGAATTTTTAGCAGTCATTTATGCTATTAATAATTTTCAACATTACATTATTGGTTACCCTACTTTTGTTCATACTGATCACTCAGCCATTAAGTATTTAATGAACAAATCTATTACAAATGCTTGAGTTACCAGGTGGTTATTATTATTTCAAGAATTTGATATTACAATTGCAGATCGACCAGGTAAAGAAAATGTAGTTGCTGACTTCCTTTCTTGGATAAAAATTGATGATAATACTCTAGTAGATGATTCCTTTCCTGATGAATACTTATTTGCAGTATTTGCTCACTCACCTTGGTATGCAGACATTGCCAATTATTTGGTTGCAGGGAAGTTACCATCACACCTATCACATTGGGAAAAAAGAAAGATCATTCAACAAAGTGCTCGGTATAGTTGGATAAGTGGGTGTCTTTTTCATACAGGACTTGATCATGAAATCCGAAGATGCATTAAAGAAGATGAGGTTTATGATACATTGAAGGCTTGTCATGCTGGCCCTTGTGGAGGGCATGTTGCTAATAAGAGAACATCACATAAAATTCTCAAAATGGGTTATTATTGGCCCCCACTCTTCAAGGATGCAAAGAAATATGTCTGGGCCTGTGATAGTTGTCAGAGAATGGGTCAAACTAATCATAGAGATGAAATGCCATTGAATCCCCAGGTAATACTTGAACCCTTTGAAAGATGGGCTCTAGACTTTATAGGACCCATCAATCCTCCATCAACTCAAAGAGTTTACATATTGGTTTGTATAGATTATATGAATAAATGGGTGGAAGCTAAGGCACTTATTAGAGCTAATGAAGAATTTGTTTTAACCTTTCTATTTGAAGAAATATTTGTTAGATTTGGAGTGCTAAGAGAGCTAGTAACAGATGGAGGACCTCCTTTCAATTCTCATGATTTTAAAGCCATGCTTCAAAAATATCATATTCATCATAAAATGACTACACCTTACCACCCCCAAGCCAATGGTCAGGTGGAAAGTACAAACAAAGTCATAGAAGCCATTTTAACAAAAATAGTGAAAGAGAATAGGAAGGATTGGTCTCAAAGGTTACCTGAAGCATTATGGGATTATAGAACTACTTGGAGGAACACTATAGGTTTTTCTCCCTATGAATTGGTTTATGGTAAAAGTGTTGTTTTTCCTGTGGAATTTGAAAGTAAAACCTTAAGAATTGCTTTAGCTGTTAACCTTGATTTGACTAATGCACAAACATCTAGGTTGCAGCAGCTTCAGGAATTGGATGAAAAAAGGTTGGATGCCATCCATAAAACAACTATGATTCAACAACAAAGAACCAGGTGGCATGATAAAACTATTAAGCATAAGCAGTTCCAAAAAGGTAATTGGGATCTATTGTATGATTCTCGGTTTGAAAATTTTCAAGGGAAATTAAGAACAAGGTGGCTGGGACCTTACAAAATAGATATTGTTTTTCCTAATGGAATGGTAAGGCTCCTAACAATTGATGATTCTAGAACACCATTGTTAGTGAATGGGTATCGGCTTCGCCTATACCAGCAACCTATTTCTAAAGAGGATTTTAAGGCCACTTGCATAGCAGATTCACACTATATCTTTTTGGGGGAGTCTGCTGGCCCTCATTGCATTTAATCTCTGCATTATATATTTTTTATTAGATTAGATTTCTTAACTAATAATCCCTTTCAAGAGTTGCCATGTTACAATTCATTATTTTGCAGGTCTCAGATTGGGAGGCTAGTTGAAAAGAACAATTGTATCGCAAGCAGGTTTAAGCTTCATTTTGGGAAGCATTGTCATCTCAATTCACAACTCATTCCCCCACATTACTTCTCAGCAAAATTTTCCCTATTTTTATTATTTACAACAACATCTCTCTTTATTTTTCCCATTGCCGAAACACCAACTTTTTCCATTTTTCCCGTTGCTGAAACATCAACTTTTCTCGTTGTTGAAACACCAAATTTTCCCATTTTTCCCGTTATTGAAACATCAATTCTTCTCAAAGGATGAATACATATTACTTTCCATTGTGAGAACCATCTATTTATCCTTATGAATTTGTTCTTTCACTACCTCCTCCTATGTTTATAAAATCATTTCATATAAATACCCTCATATTTCAAAACCCTTTCCCATAACCATTGGTGATCTATTAGCAACAGACATTATATTTTCAGAATATCAATCAAAGGTAAACATGAGGTATGTGTTTGTTATGTGTAAATATTATTAAACTATAGTTAATGAGAAGATTATGACATGATTACCACAATCTCCGTACATTCAAACTCATCATTTTCTCCGCAGTTGGGGGGAATACCAAAATTACACCATCATTTCACGATACGCCAATCACCATTGTTTTTTTACCACGATCGTGTCTCGTCACCCCATCTCTGTCCTATTATGTCACAACATCATTTCAAAATTTTACTCTGTTTCAGGTGTGGTAACTCAGCTTTGCACTGTGCATTTTACTGAAGCTAGTAGCTATGGGAGGTTCTGCTATTCGAAATGAACCCGACTTAACAGCTCTCTTGGAATTACACCCAGAAGTATATCAGATTTTTTAGCAGGCAGGCTGGGTAGATTACTTTCAGAGACTTCATGGATTTGATCTTCAGCAAGTTCTTGAATTCGCATGTAATCTACGGGAAGGCTACTATACTATTCAAGGAGTCTGAATTCCAGTATCAGAGGATGATATAGCTTAGGTTTCAGGTTTACCAGTCGATGGCATTCAATGGTTTAGTCGTAAACACATCATTTTGAATACACAACAGGATTTTCTTCTACCTGGAGAGCAGGTCGAGCCTAAGGGCAGGGGGTTTGTGCTCCATTCATTACCACCTCCATGGCCGATGGTTGCACAGTTTGTCAAGCACTACTTCACTTGCGAAGGATGTTACCAGGTAGTTTATCAGCATGTTTTTGTGTTGTTAAACCATTTGCGACATGGTCGACTACTAAATATGCCATACTATCTACTTGGGTGTCTGAAGAATATGTCACATTATTATATGAATGCAAAGTACCCACTCCTTTCCCTCACCCATCATCGCCTTGTCCAGCTTTTAATTCAGAGGGGTCTTGTCGAACAGAATCCCCCTCCCCTTAACAACCCATCCCTAGAACCCTAAGAAGCTGTTGAAATTCCTCAAGCAGCAGCTAGAAATCTCGAAGAAACTGGTGAAATTCCTCAAACAGTAGCCGAAATTTCCCAATTAGATGCTGAAATCCTCGAAGCTCCTCCTAAAAATCCCAACAAACCCCTAGTGTCCCTTAGCAAGTTGAAAATCCTTCCGCACTGTTAGCCTCCTGCTGCAGCAGGTTACTCATATTTCATGATTGACATTTTTACAGACCAAATATGTCATACTTTGCATCCTGCAATGCTCCATATTTGCTAAACAATCACCAAGCAAAGAAGGCTACTCAGAGTTCATCTAACTGCTTCCCAAATTTTGAGAAGTCATTCCAGTTTTGTATAATCTTCAGCTAAAGGGATGTCCAAACAGCTTAATCTTGGTCTCCCTAGGTTTCAATTTCCTGTTTTAGAATATAGAGGATGAAAATCCGTCCAAAGAGCTTAATCTTGGCAGATTCTTAGATAGGTAGAGAATCAAAGGATCCCAACTGCTTAATCTGGGCCCTTGGAAGAAAAAAGGGTAGTTGGTAGATAGGAAAGTATAAAAAAGAAAAAATTGAAATGATGGGTCTGCAAGTCTAAGTGCACCCAAGCCAGAAGAAGAAAAAATTTTAGGTAAGTAGGCTGGGTAGGTAGTTTTGAGGTTGCAGAATCTTGATTGCTGATCAGTTCCATGTTTTCAGGGTGTCATCTCTACTCAGGACACTATCACCAGGCAGTTTTACGTGAAAGAGCTCAAAACAGGCATAACTAACTTCCTTTCTCCATCTCCCCCAAATCATTAACTAAGTTTCCCAAAAAGAGGTCAAGATATGCTTGATATCTCTTAGTTTCATCATTTTCATGTCATTAGCTTGGGTGAAGACCTGCTTCACTCAAAGAGAATCCATACTCTCTCTATAAGTTTCTATCTCCCCTTTTCAAGCCTAAGATCGCTGAAGCTTAGCGCTTTCTTGTCATCTCCATTTTAACTACTAACACTATTATTTAACTCCCTATATTTTCCCCATCCCCCTACTAAAAATATGTAGATAATCCCCTTATGTAAATATCCCCTCCCCCTGGTTGGAATATAACCACAAATACTTCACTGGGAATTACTAAGTCACCTGAACTTTAGTAAGAACCCTCCCTCTGCAAAACTTTCCACTCCCAAGTGTATGTACCCCTTCCAAACACTAATGGAACCCTTTCCAAATGCTAAATAACCCTCCCCGCACATTCTTCTGTGAAAAATATTAATGTTTGTTTGATAAGTTTTCACCACGCAAACACATTTACCCTTCTTCTAAAGTTAAAAACCCATCGCACCGCGAAAAATTAAGCCTTTAACGCGCACACGCCTTTTCTAAAACCCCACGCATCTCCCTTTCCCGTCCATCGTCGGATCACCTCCCCCAGATTCGACGATCCTTGATCATATCGCGCACCCGATTACGATGGTAGGTTACCACATGATGTCCGACGATTTTCCCGTCGTACACCGGGACAGGTGGCGCCCTCCCATTGCATCGGGCCGCCCCTGACAGAAACCACCTCCATACTAAAGGCGGTTCGATGCATAGGGAAAACTGCCCTCCCCTCACATAACAGGAGCGCCACCTCACCCTGCCAGGTCGCCTCCACGTCACCTCACCCTGCCTGCACCCGGTCCACGTCATCTTGCCACGTCACCCCACCGTACTGCCACGTCACCTTGATGACGTCAGCATGCTGACGTCACATCCGTACCCAAGGACCCCACTGCTGACGTCAACATGCTGACGTCATCCGCCATACCGCTGACGTTAGCAGCCAAAAAACTGAAAATTCGCGCAAGAGGAAAAATCATGCTTTGGAGCTCTGAAATGAGAAACGGAGGCAGTTTTCGATGCGCGATTAGCGCGAAGCGCTAATCATGCATCGCTACTGGAAATAGGCCATATTGGGGAATCTTTAGGGAATCTTTGGATTCCTAGGCCTGTTTTGCACCGAAAAGGCCCGAAATGGCCCGATTTTGCGAAATTAAACCGATTTGAAGACAGGAAGAGACCAGAGATAGAGATTAAAGAGTATCAGACCAAATTCACAGAGAGAAAACATGTCAAAGAGTATCAGAAAGTGGCGGAGACCATCAATGTAGCAGCAAAGAGTATCAGTGAAGATCTTAACAAGCGGCCCAAAGCAGGAGAAAATTTAATACCTTCCAGCAAATTCAAAGAAAGAGGGCGAGGCCACTCAAAACTCTCAAATCATGGTTATTGCACATTTAAACTCACACCAGAAAAGAACTGCAAATCCCAAAGCACAGTTATTCTAGCAGTACTGCATCGAGCTTCCAAGGGCCACATTGCACTCTTTTTAATCCAGCTACCTCTAACACAGTTCAATAGATATTTACCTGCATTTAATTTTGGCACAATTTTAGGTTTAGAAAGCTCTTTTTGTAGACATGTTTTAGGTCAATTGTAATAAATAGTTTGAGATATTTGCAGTATAAAGACAGCTCTGAATATTGTATTAAGGGTTGTTTGGTTGGTTGATTAGTCAACAAGCTATCTCTAGCTGATTTTGCTCCGAGAGAGACTCGCACTGTAATATCTAATAAGTTCCTATAATCAAAGACTGCTTATGAGCCTTGGAGAACGGCTTGTTCAATATGGTTACTGGTTGAAGAGCGATTATGGAATTCCCGTGCTGTTGCATAACTCAATAAGTGTTTCTTACCTCTGTTTTCATTCATGAATTACGCTCTTAAACAACAGAAAGAAAGATTAGCTTAGAATTTGTTTAAATACACTCTATGCTCAATTTCTGTTGTTTCTTTATGTTTTCCTCTGTTTAAGCATAAATATGAATTCCACATGGGTCATGTTTGCCTTAACCCAAGAAAGTTGTCTAGGGATTCTTCATTGCCCCTAGATAGAGATCATCTTTCCCTCTCTTAAGTTAAATGAGAGATTCTTAAGTGCCTCTCATTCCTTACATATCATTCATCCTTTTAGTATGAAGATTGTGTTATGAGCAGCTATCCTGCTTCATTATTTCTCTTATGACCAGAAAGATGCACTGATAATCCTAACCCATGACTCCATGCCTAATGGTTTGAAACTTATCACTTCATAAATTGCCTCTCTGCCTGAAAGAATTTTCCTTCCATCTAAACACAAACAAAAACCTCTGAGCCAAAAGCTAGCCTAAAATCATCAACAAAGTTGAATCATTAAGAGAGAACCCTCTCTGATTGCAGGTGGGCTAGAACTTGCAATCCAAAGATTGGTTTGTGGTTACCTCGGCCGTATCCCTATAGGAGCCTAGGGACAACCTGAGTGATAACACGCATGACAACCAGGGAGCATCTTTGATTCCCTAGAAATTCCACCACCCGCAGCAGCCAACCCAATTGACCCCTGCACTGCATTGACTCCACCCCATAATTTAGCTGAATCATATAGTCCCACTGTCCATATCCCTAGTGAGGATTCTGATGACAACCTTCCGATTTATAAGCTAAAAAGAAAAAGGCAAGAAAAGGCTACTTTCCTACCAAAAAGACGGACAAGGGCGTCAACCAAAGAAGCTATCATTCCTAATGACCCTCCTCCTCTAAAGAAAACTACTCATAAAAGAAAAACCACTGCTCTTCCTACCTTTTTACCTTGAAGATGAATGAGGATGTCTTCTGAAGCAGCAACTATGACCACCATCCTAAATTCCCCACCTATTAGCCTAAAATCCCATACCCCACCGTAGTCCCAAGGCCCTAAATCTTCACCTGTCTCACCCTCTGGTACTGAAATGCAAGATGTCTAGGATTTTGTGACATCATTTCTTTCAGAAAATGTTGTTGCCACACAAGAACCAGCTACTGATTCAACAGTTGTCACACAAGAACTAGCTGCTAGTCCATCAGATTTAGATACCCAAAACGTTGTACAACATGTAGCTACCCCACAAGAACCAACTACTAATTCAAAAGTTTCCCCACAAGAACCACCCGCTGATGAACAGAAAATAGATGACCTAGATGTAGCTTCCCCACAAGAACCAGCCACTAATTCAGCAGTTGCTACACAAGAACCACCTACTGATGAACATAAAATAGATGGCCAAGACGTAGTTGTTACACAAGAACTAGCTACTCAACCAGCAGCTGCCACACAAGAACCATCTGCTGGTATACAAAATTTGGCTGCTCAGAATGATGTAGTTGATGATTCAGTAGTTGCCACACAAGAACCATTTGCTGAGGTTCCGAATGATGAAGCTGCCACGGAACAACAGGCCTTTCATTCACTAGAATCAGCTACTGAGACTCCCACTGTTACACAAAGTCCAGTCACTTTGGCTTCCCTTCTATAGGAGAACGAGTTTTTAAAATCTGAACTCGAAGCTTATAAACAGAAATTAATAATGGCAAGAGAAGCCTAAGATAGAGAGCTTAATTTGTATACTTTAGCTCATGCAGCATCCGCAGCTGAGAAGAGTACACAAAAAGAACATTATAATGAATATATGTATAGTCAATGTGGTAATATTTATCATCAAGCTAGTTATAAAATAGTTGAAGTGCCATTGCTTAGAGCCACTCTTGCATTTACTTCTGTGGCAATTAAAAAGGAACGCCCTGTTGTTACACAAGAACTAGCAGGGCCTTCAAAGATTTTTGAAAAAGAGGTTAAACCATAAATTCCTCAGCCTACTCTAATTGTTAAAACTAAAAGTATTGTACCACAACCTACAAAAACTGTGTTCACTTAGACTGAACCATGGCCTACAAAGACTGTGTTTACTTAGACTGAACCTCGACGTACAAAGACCGTTTTCACTTAGACCAGCAGCACTCAAGTGTAAATGGATAAATGGAAGAAATATTATGTTATGTCGCAAGAGAAGATTTTGCAGGAGCAAAAATCATTGTGGCAAAACCATATATATGCAAATTGGGAAGTTTTGGAACAGTCTCATGTGTAGAGCAAGGAAAATAAACAGTTAAAAACCAGATTGTCTCTTATGTTTGATCTGGTTCAAAGACTACTGGCCACCAAGAAACCATCCTCTAATTATTTTGTGTTTCTCATAGAACGCTTAGCATTCTTTGAAGTAAAGGCAATCAGAGATGGGTGACCTCATGAGGTATCTACACCTCAACAGTTTGTCAAAATTTTCATAAAGGCATCAATTAGTGAACAAAATTTACTATGTGAACTGTACCTCCATAGTGAAGCCATGCCTAAGGATAGAAAGCTTAATCTGATCCCTTTAGTTGGTGACATTCAGATTAGAGCCTTTGTCTCTTTCCTGTCCAATCAGCTCATGTGGCAAAATGCCTTCCTTTCAGCAAAACACAATGAAGATAATCGCCTTCTGTGGATTCGATCCAAGCCACAAAATGCTGCCATTTTCGTTGTTGAATATCGTCAGTTTTTGAAGGAACGAGGAATGACTGAGCATATCAAAGAGTTATAGACAATAGTCTTAAAATACTGCCAACATTATGTCAAAGCCAAGGGAGCTCTTCCCTTACAAGCAAATAACCTATTTTGGGAACAGTGCCCTAAGGAGAGAAAGGAATATCATCCCTTTAACCCTCTTAATCTTCAAACAATAATTTCACAGCTACCTAACTATGTCAAATGCATTCAACAGTGTGCCAAAAAATGGCTAGGATATCATTTTCATTTCCCTCTTCTATGGCTGCCAGCACAACAATATAAGGCTTACTTTAGGTTGTCCAAAAAGGAGGAGCTTGCAGCATGGCAAATATTACAGAATGTTCATGGTTTCAGAGACTTGGTTGATAACACCTTCTATACTTACTGTTTAAGTAATTTGCACTATACATCCTAGTACTTGGACTCAGATTCAGAGTAAAAGTTGCATGAGGACATGCAACCCTTTCAATTGGGGGGGATGTTAGGACCTCACATTGTCCCTTTTTGACCATACATTTTGCTATTATGTCATCCTTTCTCAACCTATATTTAAAGTCCTTCTTATTGCTTTAACCCAATTGTTCCAAAGGTACACAATATTTCTTCTCATCACTATATGTTTAATTATTTTACATATAATTACACTATCTTCATAGTTAATCATTGAATTGAATAGTTGCTGAAATAGTTAAAGAATGATGTGCAGTCCACGTTGTTGAAACTGCCTAGAGACTGCAAGATTACTTCTGCAGTTGCTAAAACAGTAAGAACGACGTGCAAATCCCATGGCTGAAACAGTTGTGATTTGCATTCTAGATTTGACAGCAATAGAAGAATATCACCGAAGGAGTTGCTACACTGGATGTAACGACCATGATCCAAAGTCAACATTACTGTAACAACATTTTGTTGATGGGAAAACTGATTTCCCTATTTTTGTATATTGGGTTAAAATAGGGTTTACAATGTAATCTATTGTAATGGATGTCTCCTCTTTAAAAAGAGGAGACATCTACATTAGAGGGGGGCGAACAGACTGTGGGGAAGGTCTAGCTTAAGGAACATAACTGGAATCTTTTTGTAACATGACATATTGATGGATGAATAAAATATTGTTTTGAACATTTCTTTCTAGTTCTTGTTTCCTGGGGAATCTTGTGAGAAGGATAAGGCCCACCTTCATCACAAGATTCTCCCATTATAGTCTTGTAGTGTGTTAAGAGTGTTTCTTACCCATACCTTGTTATAAGTTTTGTTTACTGGATGTTACTTATGCATTATTGCTGAACTCTATTTTCTTTATTTGATCACTGCATTTTTATGAGAGTTTTGTTGCCAGTTGAGTTTACAAAGTGGGTTGACAAGCTTGGTAATCATAAACAGGTGCTGAAGGTTCCTGCTTTGGGAATAGGGTCCTGTTCTCTGTTACAGCATAACTAGTGCTTTCCTTTGCAGATTGATTCCTTTTTCATTATATAACTCTTTTAATGAAATTCAACATTCTTTGGTAATTATCTGCAATAGATTATTTTTGCTGTAACTTAGAGTGGAGCTTTAGTTTGGTTTATTTATTACTACAATTTTTATTAGTTTTAAGATTGAGTACATACAGTACATAGTTTTCTTTGAAATAAACAGACTTCCCTGGGTACAATTTATGTAGCACTTGGTTGTTTGAATTAATAAGTAATTAAAGTGACCAATAAAAGGGTTGTTGAAATTTTGGCAATGCCAAAACTAGTGCTTAACCAATGTTATTTTTTAACTCATCAAAGGCCCTTTGCTAACCCTTTCCCCCGTGGAAACACTTTCCACTTCTTTTTACGGCATGGAGTGGTGTTTCTACTACTAAAAACAAGGCTATGAAGTTCTTGAGGTAATGTGCTACCTCAATGAAACTCTTGACCTTAGAAAAATTTGTAGGCATTAACCACTTCATCATGGCCTCCATCTCGGCATGATCAATCTTCAAATATCCGCTACCTATCACATACCCTAGACAAACCAAAGAATATTATGAAAACTAACATAGATTTATATTTTCCCATAGTTGGTGCTTATTTAACATCTCTAGCACCTACATCAAATGTGATATGTGCCCCTCCTAAGTAGCATTGTATACCTATATATCATACGAATAGAATAACAAATGAGTTTATAAAATGGCACAATATATCATTCACTAACTTCATAAATATAGATGGTGCATTTCATAGGCTGAAGGACATGAATAACCACTCATAAAAAGACTTTATTGGTTTTGAAAGCAGTCTTCTAGGTATCTTCTTCTTTGGGTAGAAAAAGATGATGTCCAAACATTAACTCTAGCTTAGTGAAGTATTTAACTTGATGGAAATGATTCAATGGATCATCTATCCTAGGAAAGGGTTATGTATTCTTAAGTGTAATTTTTTTAACACCCTATAATCTATAAACACCTTCCATGTCCCATCTTTCTTTGGCACAATGATGATGGGTGATCCATATGGTGATGTATTTGGTTGAATGAAATGTTATTCAAGTAGTTACTACAACTACTTCTTCACCTCACTTGCTTATATAACAGACTTCCAGTATAACCCAATCTTTTATAATAGGGAATTATAATATAGCTGGATCTCATGCTCCACTTCTCTCTTGGGTGACAACCCTTTAGGCTCGTAGAACACATCCTTCTATTCATGTAGCAACTCTTCTAGTTGTTGTTTTTTTGTTCCTTAGTATACACCCTGAGGATGAATTTTGTCTCTCTCTCTTTTACAAATTTATTTTCTCTTAAAAACAATGAAACATCCTTCCTTCTGGAACTGATCCATTTCTTGGCCTCGTAGGCATGTACCAGCAAAAAATTTGATTTACTTATATGCATGTTAATGATGAAGCCTTTTTCATCCTTGATTTTGTGGAACTAGTTGGATATTTGCATGAATATTGTATCCTAGATGTACATATAAGACTTCCAAACACCACTTCACATACATCACGGGGAACTACATCTAGTTTTACTTCATTACTGAAATTTGTATTGATAGAAAATATAAGTTTGCATTATTTGGTTACTTTTATTTACTCATCCTTCTTTACCCATCATAATGGATATGGTCTTTGATGAGCATGAACTTCCAATTCCAATTTGTTGACCAAGTCTATTGCAATGAGATTTTCTTGTGAGCCTAAGTCAAAAAGCATCAATATATGTATTCTTGACCTATATATTTATATGGAAGAGTCAAGTCTTTTCATTCTCTTCTTGTTGCTAAAGGATACTCAGATTCACCTCCTTTTTCACTGATCTACAAATGATATTGTCATCCATGCTTGAGCTTATTTCAACCTGGTTTCTTGAACCAATGGCCATGAGATTCTTCTTATTATTATATTTCTCTTTGTTCTTTGGGTTAAGCACTAGCATTAGGGGAATTTTGAGGTAAACAATGGGCCTCAAAACAAAAATGTACTACAAAAACCAACTTTAAAACAACCAATAAGATTCAAGATGGTGATTTCATCCCCATCGGTAAATATTTTTGGAGGGGAAGAGGAAAATTACTTTTTTAAATTATAATTTCAAGTTACATCCTTATAATATTACTCAAATGTCAAGTGTAGACAAATTTTGGATGCATAGTTGAATTCAACATCTAGTAGGTACCCACACTGCATACTTTTGAGTAGACCCACACTAAAACAAACTTGAAAATACATCAAAAAATGTGTTTCAAAACTTTTTTTCATGTATTTTCAAATTTGTTTTGGTGTGGGTCTACTCAAAAGTATATAGACTAGGTACTCGTTGGATGTGGAATTCAATTCTACATACAACATGTGTCTACACTTGACATTTTAGCAAAACCTAAAAAGAGATAAAATAAAAATACATTTTTAAAAGGTAGTTTTATTTTTTTTCTTTAAAATTTCATAACTTTTATATTTTATAATTTATGTTATTATTTTATTATTTTCCTTAGGAGGCCCATTTTAGACCTCATTGCATATAATGTTCCTGACCCCAATCTGTCTCTTTATCTATGTGGATGGTTGGATGTGAGGTCATGTGGTTGTCTGGATGGTAGAGGTAAAGGTTATGGGACAGACTCTAAAGTTAGGCCTTTGGAGATTAGAAAGAATGACTTTTGGATAATTCCCCTAATGATGCAACTTCTAACACTTCTCCTCTATATGGACATCAATGTCACAATGGTTGCAGTGGTTGTTGGGATCTTTACATTGTTGTGATATGGCTACCATGTTTTTATCTTTTCCCCCTTTCCACTTCTCTTTCCTCTCCTTAGAAGTGTCGTGATACTATTATTCTTTGACCCACTTTATTTCCCTCCTTTCTAGCCTATATTCTCTAGTTATTATGCATATACACAAGCCTCATCCACCAGTATAGGTTTAAACAACATCCTTTTCTTCCAAAGATGGTTTTGTAGACCCCCTAGATACATAAGGAGAATGTCTAGGACCGTTGGAGAGACACACAACATTATGGGCATATTTCTAAATTCTATGTTGTACTCCTTCATACTCTGCCCTTGTTTTTTCCATAAGTAATGCCACTGAATCCAATGGTCCTTTAAATACTTGATATAGTGAAATTGTGAATTTATGTGGGTTTTCAAATCCTCCCACTTAATAACTAGATGATATCCCTGCAACCTTAAGATCTTTATTTGGAATTTCCACTAGGTCATGGTGTGACCCTCTAATTTGACCTAATAAAATGAAATCTTCTATTTTTCCTCTATATAATGAACACTAAAATAAACTTTTAATTTTTACAATTAGTTATTGAGCTTAAAAGCATCAATCTCACCATGATATGGCTTGATGTGACCTTCACCTCCATTTTGAATAGGGATTTTGAATGCATTGATAGATAAATTCCTCTTGTGGACAAGAGTGATCTCTCTAAATTTGGAACCTAGAGCTAGAACAAAAAAGACAGAAATGGAAAAATTTCCCTCGGTTTAAAATGATCAAATCATAAATAAGAAACAATGAGATGAGTGTTTCATACCTTGTTAATCAACGTTTTTCCTCACCAGTGTTGTGTAATATTAGCTCCTAGATTCATAGTCCTCAAGAAGAATAAACTTGTAGATATCACAAATAAACAAGAGGTAAAAACACAAAAAAATAATTATGTTTTGAAAAAGACCTATACATATGGTCAAGGAGTTATGTAATAAAAAGCATCAGTTGTAGATAATATTTATGGGAAATAAATGCATAATAGTATTAATCATGAAAGAAGTGGTTACAACCTAAGCCTTTATGTTGTAAATCCCCTTCCGTTTTGTTCCTTTATTCTAATGCCTTACCTTAAAAAAACCTTATAGTCAAAAGATAGGTATTTGAGAAGAGCTTCCCAAGATTTCTTTAGTTTTACTAATTAGAAATCTCTATAGGATATGGTTATATTTCTAGACTTGTGAAAGTATAGGAGGATGATAAGTGATGGAGGTTGAGATCCAAAAAGGTAGGGATGCAAGTTATATCCACACCACTTAGAGGAGATTCCATTCACGAGGATTCTAGAATAAAATCTTCTCATATTCTTCTTATTTTACCTTTGCTAAAACAATGTCACACCCTATGAACTGGAAAAGTGCAACATTGTCACAATACAATAGTTATACATAGTGCGGAAACCTAGTAGTGTCGCAAATAATTATAGTCCCACCTGTGATACCCTTTAAAAAAAGTTTTTTAATGATATTTTCACAAGATCTTATCTTCTTGAGTGTTAGCATATATAATTTCTCTTTGAAACTAGCCCTTGCTAGTTTGACAATATAATTTGGGGTCCTAAAATTTCATTTTGTTGGTTTAAGTTGGCGCTTCCTTTTAATTTGGCAACACTCATTGTAATGATATAAGTAAAAGGAGGTTCCAAATCAAAAGACAACAAATGGTGACTCTGATATAAACAAAGGCACTACCAATTCAAAATACAATGGTTAACACATACCATTTCAAAAAGGGGGACACTGTCAAATTAAATGACCACATGTTGAAATTATTATGATTGATAAATAAGGGTTCCAAAAAGGATCAACAAATACTGATTTTATTAAAACCTGATGAATGCATAAGGCTGAAGTTGCATCAAAGTAAGCGCTCATTATGGATCGAATTGTTGCAAAAGGATTAGTAAAGGTGGAAAATCGTTTCGGTTTTATTTCATCATTATTGTAGCCTCTATGGAATTCATAATCGTTTCATGCTTTTTGTGGAATTTGATATCATTTCAGTACCATGGAGTGATAAGCTTCAATCTCATAGTCTGAGCATAGATTTTCGATCAAATTGCTATTTTTTCTCAACTATTTAGTTTTGCTGAGTTCATCTTTAGACATGGGAAAGAGTGGCCATTTGTGTCGTAATGAACCAGAAGTTGCAAAAAAATTGTGTTAATTTGATCATTTTGGAAGCTTTTTTTCTTATAGCTAGACCTTTTTTTGATGAGATTGGATGAAAGGATTCACCTATTTTGATAAGAAAAGGGTCAAAGTACATCAATTAGAAATTCTTGATTTTGAGTTCTAGATTTGTCTCCAGGATATCAACAGGTAGTTCTAGATGCATTTTTTCAGCAGGTTTTACAACTATGTGTCCAGGTTCATCACTGAGAATATGAGAAATTAGTATTTTGGTTATTCATCTAGTTTGATTTAGTCTAAGGATTAGATATATGTATATATTTAGATTTTGTAAATGGAATCTTTCCAAAAACTATGGATCTGAAATTTATGTAATATTTTTATATAATTGATGAAAAATACAGGTTAAGGGTTGGGTTTCAGAGAGAAAAAACTATTGTGAAAAATTTCAATATCTTTGAGATTGGTTGAATCTGACTAGATTAGAAGTTCAGTTTGTGGCCCAAATATTCTTGTGATGATACTTTCATGTCTATATTTTATTATGGTGAATTTCTTCCCCTTCTACATGAATTCATTCTATGTGTAATCCTTAGTAAATTATTGAAAAAAAAGGTTTTATAATTTATAAGTGATGTTTTGATTTCCTACAATCAAATACTTTCTACAGTAGTGGACGATTATCTCCATTCAAATTTTAGCTACAATGATAATCCAAGTGTCTAAGAAAGTGTTATCTACCCTAAATTTGATATCCATACCCAAGCAACAAAGGATTCATCATATTTCTTGCTAACTATCATGATTCCATTCCCAATCGATATTCCACTCTACCCTACCACATGTTAAACCATATCATATAATAAGATTTAGTCATTACATTCATTTATAAACAATTTCTATAGTGACATTGAATGACTAAGTTTAAGAGAGAACCATCTATGGGTTGGAAGGGCTAGCATCCAATCTAAAATTTTGGTTCGAGGTTACCTTGGCAATTTTCTAGGTAAACACAACAATGCAATTCCCGTTGAAGAATGACAAAGGTTCGAATTTGATTTTTGATAGTAAAAAAAATAAGGCACATGCGAATGGTTGTGCATCTTTCATCTAGTGACTCTACTATCAGTAGAATCCATAATTCAAAGCATCAAAGACGATTCCATTGTCTGAAGAATCTATAGCATAAAAAGTTTCTAAGCGACTCCATTGTCTAAAGATGGATTACATGGAAGCTTATTGAGTTATAAGGTGTGCTCCTATGAATCGTTTAGATATTCCTGGTTTTCCAAAGCATCTACCTCTTATAGATTGACAAGCAAATCTACCAAAATTCAAAGATGAGAAAGGAGATGATGTTGCTTTTCATTTTATGTAATTTCATATACATACATGTAAGCTAGTGGTTAAATTGCATGAATATTATTTCATTAATATTTTTATGGGCACCATACATGGAGATGCAAGGCCATGGTATAAAAAGTTACCATATGCTAGCTTATATTCTCTTAAGTATTTCCATCTTACTGAAAAAAAGAAAAATATTCTCTTAGATATTTCCATACAACATTCAATGAAAGTTATAAGGAAAGTTACCCATCTTTTATCACTGTTTAAAAAATGTTGTCAAGTAAACTTTGAAAATTTTATTCAACACATGGAAAACAATTATGGTGATGAAGAATTAATGGATGAATAAATTAAAGAAATTTATGAAGATTATTTTCAACATCAAGAAGAGAGAGATGAGGATAATCCAACAATTTTATCTTCAGTCCATTCATCTCCTAAATCTTTATTTCAAGAAGAAGCTGTCAAATTCAGATTTATGGACTTGCATGCATGGAAAATCTAAGTAGTAAACCAATGTATAATATAGACTTTGAGGAATAATATAGAGTTTATGGACCTGCATGCATGGAAAATCTAAGTAGTAAACCAATGTATAAGATTAAATGACTATGTCTTCTTTACAAGACAATTACATCCGAGAGTTGCATGAAAATAGTGAAAATGAAATGGTCGAATTAAATCTTTTTCAAGAGGAAGATGTAATTCATGAAAATACACCTCTTGAAATAACAGACTCAAAATTTTTTGATGGCTAAGAGGATATTCGTGTTATAAACGAAGTATATTTTGTATTTAAAGATTCACAAGAACGTACAAAGCCTTTCACTAATGTGCTTGATAGGAAAGAAAAACATATTGCTTCTATTATTAATGGTCAACAAAATAAAATGTTGCATGACATAAAACAACTGACAATATCCTTTTTTCTAGGAAATCTTTATTTGCAGCTGCATCATCAAAATTTTCAACTCTTTAATAATAGTTTACAGATGGAATTTCATGAAAGCAAGAAAGTAGCTGGGGGTGATACAAAGTCACATCAGTTTCCGTTTTTATAACGATCCTTTTGTAGTGTTTTTGGAATTAGTGAGTGAGCTCTTTTTTTCAAATTTTGCGAATATTGAACTTGGATTCAAATGTCAAAATGGATTTCCATGAAATATGATATTCTTTTTACTTGTAGACATAGGCATGCAAGAGGTTCAATCAGTCCAAAAAATGCTTGCATGGTTGCACTGGATATTTAAATTTACATGATTAAGCATCTCATGGATTAGATTAGAGTAGGGCATATTGAAAGAGCTCAATGGTATGAGTATCCTTTCGACATTTATTTAGTTACATTTTCAACATTTCTTTAGTTAAGATTTCAAGGAATAGTGACTCTGATATAATCAAAGGTGTTGCCAATTCAAAATATGTTAGATGATCCAAAAAAATACAATTTTATCATAGTCTATAAAATTAGAATAAAATAATTATTAATTTAAGATATTAAATTAATAATTATTATTCTAGAATGTTTAATTATTTAGAATTAGTATTTTGTTGTAACTAGATATGACTTCCAAATGTGTTGTATCTTAGGCTCTATTTTAGGAGATTTGTTGGATAGTTGGTTTGAATAGCATTTATTGTAAATGGAAACTTGTTATTTAATAAGTGATCCATAATTAGAGTTAGTTAGGACATGGAGCTTATAAATAGATCATTGCAAGAGTGTTTGGATGTTCGGGTGTAAACTCTTGCAAAATCAAATTATGTAATTATTTTTTTCTGATTAATAAAATTATGTGTGTTTGAAGACACTTCTGCCATTATTGTGGTATCAGAGCTCCAGTAATGTTGTAGTGGATGTGAGGAGGGGATTCCAGCTCTACAAGTTTTTGGAAAACTCCATTGAATTGATCAGCGAATGATTGGTATGAAATTTGTCAAGTTTTTTTGTTCAAAAGAGAAGAAATTTTATTATTTTATTGATTTTAGATTTTTTTAAAATCTAAAAATCAATTGTAAGAATTACCGCTGCCACCCTGTACTGTCAAATTGAATGCCTGATCCATTTAAAGATCACATTTCAGACCAGTTCCTTCGATTCCTGGTTAGAGTGTGGAGAGCTTGATCTCCGCTTCAAGGCTGTGGAAATAGACGCAGAAATCTTTCGATTTAACCCTAATTTGGTCTAAATGCCTTCAGCTTAAATTGAAGTGGATATTTTTGCAGACAATGTCAAGAAATCTAAAAGGTTTGAGAGAAATTTGTCTGGTACAAATGGTTAGAACAATTTGAGATACATGGAAGATTAGATTCTTAGATATTTTTGAAGAATAAGTTGTTTAGGCCTATAGGTTGTGTCAATTTTAATCAGTTGACAATTAGATGGAAATTTGAAGGTAAAATGCTGAAGCCCTTAAAGATCTCAGAATGACGAATTGTGTTCAGGTGCGATAGATTTTGTTGATATAATGTTTAAAGGCTGGTAAAATTGACTTGGCTAGATCAAAATCATTTTGCTTTGCATTTTGAGCTCTTTCGCGTGTGTTTTGGACAATTTGTAATTCCTAGAATTCTATATAAGCAAATTTTTTATAAATCGTGCAATAAATGCATTGCAGCTTGAGGACTTCCATTTTTTTTTGGTATGTCAATCACTAATTTGAGCCTTGGAACTATCTTATGGCACAAGAAAGTTCTAAATTCCACCAGGAATGGGCGAATGCATCTGTAAAATGTGTTTGGGAGCTTCATTCTAAAATAATACAGTTTATTTAAATGCGGGCGTGTCTTTCTAATTGCAGGATTCACGAGTTTACATGACTTCTCCTATAAATGATTAAAATTTCTGGAAACTGTAGCAACAAAAAAATATCGGCTTCCTCTGCTTTTGAAGTAGCTGTTGGACAAAATTCTACTAAGACCTGGATAGAACGGCTCACCCACGGGACGCCATTGTCTCCATTTATATTCCATTTTACTTTTGTTTTTTTGTCACGTGCCCTGTGCTGAAAAAAGACGTATAGGAGTGTGGCATCCACGCGTTGCCTAGCTGAGTGGTAACTTCCAAGGTGCGTGCGTCGATCAAGATTCCGTGCTAAATAGGGGAATTGACAAGAGGAATCGCCACTGGAGAAGGTTGACAGGATTCATTTGGTGTAAGGCCATTAAAGATCAACATTAAATATACATTAAAACCCCTCGAATACTGGTCGCGGTGTGCAGTGAATATGGAGGATATGGCAATAGCAAGTGAGGACTTTGATGGATTAAAGTGGTCCATTTGTAGAAATAAGAAATATATTTTAATTTTGTAATCTTAATGGAGTGATAAGTTTTTTCGGTTGTTTGTAATTCTTGTGGAGAGACAAGGAATATTATATTTTTGTTGGAGAAATCTGGTGATTTTTTAATTTTGGGAATTTATTGTTTGTGGAGTAATAAGGTGATTTGTAAATTTTTTGGAGTAACAAGGAGGTTTTTTCTTTTTTTTTTTTTTTTTTTTTTTTTTTTTTTTTTCTGGAGGGATAAGTGTAATTCAAAGTAATTTTACTTTGAGGGGGGTAACTGTTTTTACCAAGTTTTGCAAGAGCATCATTGTAAAAGTCAAATTTTGAATGTTACCTTGTAATGTTTTGAGAAATTCACTAGGGCCAAGTGCAAAGCTCAATCATTTTTCTCCACTTCAATGACTATACGAGGGTCAAGGCCAAGCCCTGATAGATCATGTTTTTTTCGTGGTGTGTTATGTTGTCCATATTGTCATTTCCGTTATGATTCTTGGTGTGAAGCTTCAACGCTACAATGTCTAAGGTGATTAATTTGTTTTCTGATTTCGACAAATTTGAAGGCACAAAATCTTATAAAACATGGCACTGTCTCGTCGAAAGCACTCTCATTTACAATGAATTATGGCAGGGTATATGTGATGGAGATGTTAAGCTGAATAAACCCACAGATGCAAGTTCACTAGCAAAATGGGAAGTTAAGAATGCCAAAGCCTTAGCTCTTATTAAATCTTTTGTAAATGATGAAATGTATGTCCATATAGAAGATGCTACAAATGCATGGTCTGCTTTGAAAACTTTTATAGACCTCTTTGATACTTAGCCTGAATCAAAGAATGTTGATCTACAATTAAAATTGTTACAACAAAAATTGACTGAAGGAGGTGATGTTCTTGAATATATCTCAAGACTTAAGAATATTAGGCAGGAAATCATTAATGCTGGTTTTAAAACAATAGATGATAGTTTTATGGTAACAATTGTAATTGTTGGACTTCCTTCTTCCTACACGCATTTTTTTGGAGACTCTACAATTAACTGGGAAATTAGAGAAACTAAAGTTTGATGAGCTTTGTGAAATGTTGACACAACATGATAAAACCTTTGGGAAGAAGAAGAAAGTTGGTGAAGATGTTTTTCTCACAGAGGCCAGCACTAGTAAATCATCAGCAGACAGTTCTCGAGGCAGAGGCAGAGGCAATCAAAATCAAGTAGCACAATGTCGAGGTCGAAACCAAAGCAGAGGAAACAACTTTAACAGAGGCAACAGTTGAGGAAGGAATACTTTTCAAGGTATAGGAAACAACTAAGGAAGAGGCCATTTTCAAGGACAAGGAAACAATAATCAAAGGTAGAGGACAATCTCAACATAGAAGTCAAAGCAGAGGCAGAGGAAAATCTTCAGGAAGAGGAAGAGACTTAAGTCAAATTGTGTGTCGAAGATGTAACAAAGTTGGCCATTATGTTGAAGATTGTCGAACTTCACTTAATAAAATTCCCAAGTTTCAACAATATTCAGCGCAATTTGCAAATGATCAAGATGATGATAACTCAGAATATGTTTTTACTTCCTCGCCAGTATCACAACTTTCATCCCATCTTAGAAGTGACTATGAAGATGCTTGGACCTTGGATTCAGGGGCAACTCAGCACATGACTTGTCGACATGATATTTTTTGGAATTTTCAAGATTGCCAACTTAATGCCATTTTTCTTGCTGATGATACAAAACATGCTCCTTATGGAAAAGGAGCAGTTAAAGTTTTTCTCCCTGGCATTAGAGAAAAAATGATTTCCAATGTATGGTATGTACCAAGTTTTAATAAAAATTTTCTCTCTTTAGTCACGATTTGATAAGCAGGACATCAGGTTATTATGAAAGATGGTTTAGTCAAGATTAATTTAGTCAAATAGAGTTTGAAAACTATCATGACAAGATATGAAGATGGAAAACTGCTACGGTTGAAAGGGACAGTTATTCCAAGGCATTATGATTTTGCAGGGGTAGTGACTACAAGTATTTCACTTGTAAGACTATGGCATGTAAGATATGGACATTTAAATTTTGAGAGTCTTTCTCAATTGCAGAAACAAGGAATGGTTAAAGGACTTCCCACTTTCAAAAGGTAAAATGCAAAATGTGAAGTTTGCATTTATGGCAAACAAATTTGAGAAAGTTTTCTAACAAGTTCATAGCATGAAACTAGTTCATAGTGATATTTGTGGACCTCTACAAAATTCCTTTGGTGGATGCAAATATTTCTTATTATTTATTGATGATTTCAGCATAATGAGTTGGGTTTACTTCTTGAAGAACAAGTCAGAAGCATTTGATAGGTTTAAAAAATTTTTCCAACTTGTTGAAAATGAAGTCAAAGAAAAAATAGGTACTCTTAGGAAAGATAATGGGGGAGAATTCACTTCAAATGAATTCAAAACATATTGCAGTGAAAATGGCATAAGACGACATCTTACTAATGTTTACACTCCACAACAAAATGGAGTAGTTGAAAGAATGAATCGAACCTTGTTAGGAATGGTGAGATCCATGTTAACTTTCAAGAGGTTAAGTCCAACATATTAGGCATAAGCAATACATACAGCTGTCTACTTAAGAAATAGATCTCCAATTGCTTCTTTAGACAAAATCACACCTTATGAAGCTTGGTTTGGTTTCAAACCTCGAGTTAAACATATTAGAGTTTTTGGATCAATATGTTATGTCTTAGTTCTGAAAGAAAAACAAACTAAGATTGACTCAAGAAGTTTAAAATGCACAATGATTGGCTATTTTGAGTAGAAGAAAGGGTATCGTATTTTGACCAATAGAAAATTCATTGTGAACAGGGATGTCATTTTTGATGAAACTGAGAGTAAGAGTGCTGAAGAAATTGAAAATCTTCTCCACAAGTTAGAAACTAAGGGAAGTAAAAGAAATTGAAAAATGCAAAGTCAACCAACTTCACCAAATTGGTATGAACTTGATTTTCCTTCCTTTGAAGATGAGTCATCCAGTCCATTGACATCAACAACATCATCTAGGTCTCCTAGTAGTTCATCCGCATCTCCAAGCAGCATCAGTTCTTTTGACAGTGATTCTCCACACTCTTCACCTGAACGAAGAATGCCAGTTTATATTAATCCTCTTTACAATGATGGAGATTTTACAGAGACGCAAACAAGTGAGCACCAACTACTGAAATGGGCAGTTCAACTTTTAAAAGATGTAAAGCCTGATAAGTAGAATAAAATATGCACCAGAAGGGCACATAGAAGTGAAGGCAATTTTGCCTTAATAGCAAATGATTTTACTGAAACTTCCACATACAAAGAAGCAGTAAAACATAAAGAATGGCAATAGGCCATGGTTGAAGAATATCAAGCAGTAATTGATAACAACACTTGGAAACTTGTTGATTGTCCATCAAATGTTAAACCCATAGGATGCAAATGAGTTTACAGAATAAAGTATAATCAAAAGGGATTACTTGAAAAGTATAAAGCACTACTTATCGCAAAAGGTTTTGCGTAGCAAGAAGGCATTCATTATGAGGAAAATTTCACTCCTATAGCTAAATGGAACACAATCCGATTAACACTTGCATTGGCCACTCAGAAAGGAAGGAAAGTTCATCAAATGGATGTGAAAAGTGCTTTTCTCAACAGGGATTTACAGGAGGATGTGTATATGACCCAACCACTAGGTTTTGAAGTTGAAGGACAAGAACATAAAGTCTGCAAATTGATTAAGGCTTTATATGGATTAAAACAAGCTCCTCGAGCTTGGTATGCAAAGATGGATGAATACCTTAAGAAAGTTGGTTTTCACGAAGTGATCTGATGAACTTTTTGTATGTGCGAACAGGGAAAATATCTTGTAATTCTTGTTATGTAGTAAATGATTTGTTCATTACTGGCAACCATGATGATATATTGCACAGGTGAAAAAGGAGTTACATGTAGGTTTTAAGATGATAGATTTGGGATTACTTCACTACTATCTTGGAGTTGAAGTCTTCCAATGTCCACATCATATTTTCATTTCTCAGAGTAAGTATGCAGTAGAGGTTCTTCAGTGATTTTGCATGCAGGATTGCAAGCCTGTTCTCACCCCCATGGAGCAAAACTTGAAACTTTCAAAATTTGACGGGAGGAAAAGGTGGAAAGTACAACTTATAGACAGTTAATTGGCAGCTTGATTTATTTGACAAATACTCGTCCCGATCTATTTTATGTAGTCAGTATTCTTTCACGTTTTATGCAGGAACCACGAGACAACCATTGGAATGCAGCGAAAAGAGGTCTTCGATATATCCAAGGAACAAAAGATTTTGGTCTTCTTTACACAAAGACTAAAAATTTTGTACTTGGTGGATATTTCGATGCCAACTTTGCTGGGAGTATTGATGATCAAGCATCAACATCAGGTTATTTAATGAACATGGGGTTAGTAACAGTGTCTTGGAGTTGTAAAAAATAAGCTACATGGTATCAGAGCTTGAGTGCTGAAGGGAAGTTTGGGACAACAAAAGAGAAAAATTACAGCTGCTGATTTTTCACTCAGAAAATTCCAGCAAGCTGATTTTTCATAAACAACAGGTTTTATCTTTACTACAACAGTCCTATTTTTAGTTTTAGGACAGTAGGATGTCCTTGGGATTGAGGGTCGAGGATAGGTTGGATGGGCATACAAATTATAGCGTTTGGAAGGAGAGAAAGCAGAGTATATTTGAGGAGGCAGAAGTCCAGGATATCATGGTGCATACCACTCAGACCCTTGTTGTTGTGCCTACTGATGCTACTCAGTTGGCTGCTTATAATAGAAAGAACAACAAGGGTAAGAGGCTGATTCTAGACAGAATCAAAGACCATTGCATTTCTCATGTGAGAGGAAAGAGAAATTCCCATGAGATGTGGACAGCATTGTCCAATCTCTACCAAAGTACCAATGAGAACCGGAAAATGGTTCTGAAGGAAAAACTGAAAAACATTAAGATGGGCAATGATAGTGCAGCTGGA
>APFE031062177.1:35002-61393 GCA_000404065.3 Pinus taeda | reverse complement strand
CCCCACCATTTTTTGCCAGTACCTATTTATTTTTATGTGAGCTTGAGAAGGATAACTTATGCATGAAGTATAATCTCATCTTTTAAATGAGTCCTTTGGAATATTTCTAATGAACCATAAGAAGGAGTGGTTCGGTCCCAATTCAGATATGGGTCCTTCGTTTTTTAAGTTTTACGAGTCCAATGAAGGTATAACTCGATGGATTTTCATGTTTAAAGAGTTTTAAAATAAATCAAACAAAAACTCCCAAATGGCCTTTTTTGTTTAGATTTAACGAGTCTGAAAATAGGATAAAAGATAACCCATTTTTTTCTTTCAACATAAAATTTTAACGAGCCCAGAGAAAGTATAGGTCAATGATTTTCCATACTTAGAGAGTTTGAAAAATAGAAAGAGAAAACTCCAGTAAATGTCCTTTCCATAATTTTACTGAGAGAAAAAAATAATAAAAGTATCCTCATGTTGAAAATTTCATGTTTCCATATTTACCTGAAATCTACACACACTCAGAGGACGAAAATCATCATATATGCCCGAAAAATATACTAAAAATAGGGAAAATGAGGTATTTTTAAGTAAAATACTAAATTGTAATATAAAATAATAAAAATTTCAAATTCCTTTGGTTAAAAAGGGGAAAAGTAATTTTGTTTTTACCATTATGTTTTTACCAATTGTTGGAGTGAAAAAATCCTCATTTTAGCTCAAACTTCAAGATACGATTTCAGGAAATTCTATGGACGATTTCCGATGTTGTTTCTTCCAAGTAAAATATCTCAACCTCCTTGTTGTCTAGGTAAATCCTCTCTGCGGACATGAATATCCCTCTAGCCCAATGAGTGGGACTAGCAACCTATGTGACAATCTACTGGACACTTTCCTAAGTTACAATTGAAATTAGAGACGAAGAAGATGGCCTACCTCATTCTGATGCTATCACATTCTCCTTTGTTGAAGGCCTTGAATCATCTATGTCATAGGCTCGTTCCTACTACTCACAACGTTTATGCACCTGCACAAGAGATCAAGACACAACAAGTAATGCAAATACAAATAGCATATTCAAAAGTAACCTACTTAAAAAATCAAGGAGCGTTAAGCTAAATGATGCATGGGAATACACATTTAGGGAAGATGAACCAACAATTGTATATTAATAGGATAAAGGAGGAAGCATACAACTAAGCCTTGATTTTAATAGGAAATCCTTGAATGAATGTCCAAGTCCAAGCTAGGCTCTCCAAGCACTCCTCCAAGCCAAATGAGTAGCATATAGACACAATCTTAGCATAAGGGTGCAAAAAGACATAGACCAACCATTTGGGAATGGAAGAGGATGAATATATAGGTAGGGAAAGGGAGTTAGGATCTCTCCAAAGATAGGAGTAGGCCCTCATCTCAAGGTGGTAGCTCATAGGGATAATACCAAGAGGCCACGTTGGGAGAATTTGACGTCATCTATGTCGAACAACCTCTAGCTTACCGCTCTGGAAGCTTCTAGATCACGAAGCTTCTCATGCTCTTTGGGAAAATTTCTTTTTTGGGATCATCACGGGTATACAAGTAAATAGAATGATTCCATCGTGGGTCTGGTATAGAGAAATAGGCGATCATCACAGTTTTTAGTCTCATAAGAGAAATGATTCTCAAATTAGGGTGTTAGAGCCATTTGATTTAGGGGAAGCTCAAGGCATTTTCCAATCAATGTCTTAGGGAGGATCCGAGCTACATATATGAATGAGTACGCTGCATTATGGTCTTATTTTGGGAACTTTAGGGTATGTCATAGGTAATTGCAGGAGGCATGAAAAAATACTATGTAACAGATGCCCCCTAAAGCATGAAGGTGGAAAGGGGAGTGATGGCTGAGATGCTTTGTGAGCTTTTGCAAGGACGAGAACAAACACTGTCATGAGACTTGCAAATCAAGGATGCATATACATATACATATCTAATATCAAAACATGAATCCATGGTATGGATGCAACCATCTAGATAATAAGGACTATGAAAAAGATCTACGGTATGGGCACAACCATCTGAATGAGAAGGATCATCTGTAAATCTAAGATCCAAGGTATGGATGCAACCACCCAATATAAAAGGATCATCATAAATCTAAAGTCCCACGGTATGGTCACAACCATCTGTATAACAAAAACATGTGTACAATCACGAATAATACATAACTCCACGTAGCCTCTGTCATATCAGACAAGACGCAGGGACCTGTGCTCCATCCCAACCTGATCAAAATACGAATTCTAACATGTGAGTGAATATGTTGAAGTTGAACATGCTATAAAACCACTTGATTACTGGCCAATGATGTGGATCGTTAACAGGCACAAGAGAAACCACCGATAATGACAATGGCTCTCAAGGTACGACAATAAAATACGTGAAAGTGAAAAAGGGCGTTGAAGTCTAACACTCATGGAATCACCCGATCAAAGGCCAACGATGAAAACCTGTCGTCAGATGCGAAGAAATTTCCATTAAGGAATGCAATATCCAAGGTACTGAAAGGGAGTCTCTAAGTCGTCTTCCTGGATAATGAGTTGAAGTCGACAGGAAGTGACTCGTCAAAGGAGGGCCATGATGATTCCACCATCATCGACAAAAAAAGAGGAATAAAGTGGAATGAAATGAATAGGATCCAAGATTGTAGCAAAGGGTCAGACAATGTATAGGTAATAAACTACAAATACGGCTTCTCTTGAACATCGACGACATGACTCCGGAGTGGGAAAACATTTGACTCAACATAGGACTAAGGATCATGATGATGAAGTGGAATAGTCATATGAGAGGCAAAATGGATCACCCAAACCCAGGAGGACAAGGGACGGAGTGAGGATATCCAAAACCTAGACACGAGAAGCAGAAGAGTGTCTTATTCAAGAGTGACATGATGCTTATACAAGGGATGTTTCACTTTCAATTTCCCCCACTATTTCTAGTAAGTAACCAAATTATTTTTTATCACAAACTTGAAGGGGATATCATTGTCATATAAGTTTATTCTTTGAATGAATCCATACTAATAAGTTTTACAAGTCCTAGGAAGGAGAAACTCGGGCCTATCATGGTGTCTTTTTCATATTTGGAGAGTCTGAAAAGGAGACGAAAAATAAAAATCCATTAGGTCCCTTTTCCTAATTTGTCTCTCGAACCTGAAAACGTAGAAAAAAATATTTGAGAGAACCTCTTGACCATGTTGACCAAGGTGTTCTATTTTCGTAAATAGTCAACCTCAACCCAAAAAAGGGGTAAATGTATACTGAGATGACATCAATTCATTTAATTTAATGAGTTAAAAAAGACAAGTACTCGATGATCTTTTCATGTTTCAAGATTCAAAAAAGAGCTTAAATATGACTCTAAGGAGGAATGAGTGGTATAAAAGGATAACAACTAGTTCCGGTCATGATGGAACTGCTCAAAACATGTAATGGTCAAGAGGCTAGCTAATAAGTCCACTCATCATAGATGTTCCCCAGGAAAAGGTAAAACAACCAAGTGAAATCATATGATCAGCCAAAGAGATGGTGACGATGGAATGAAAGAACTAAGGCTCATCTGGAAAAAATCAACTGATAAAAATAGCAATCACGAGATGTAAAGTGGGAATGGTTTCATTTATACACAAGCTTGAAACATGGGAAACTATGCTTGAGTATATTTGAGGATGGTTTCATTTTTCACAAGCTTGAAACAAGGATGAATTATGCTTGAGATAAGTTTGCATGTCCCCAATGTAATGAATCAATTCAAGGTACATGCCCCCCAAGCTTCATTTCATTAACCTAAGTAGACTACTGGTTACTACCATGTAGATGGAATGAAGGTTTACTTATGAGATCAAGTGAAATACTTGACTGGGATTTTATGAGATCTAATCAAAGACTCGTATTGGAAGGGGATTTGTTTCATTTTTAAAGGATCTTGACAAAAGTAAAGGAACTATGCTCATGGGACCTATTTCATTTTTTTAAATGAGGTTGACATATTAAAAGAACTACTGTCATGACCCTTCTTTCATTTTTTAACGAGATTGACACAAGACAAGGAACCTTGCTCCATATCCATTGTTTCATTTTTTAAGGAGCTTGACACATGACATGGAACTCTACTCCATATCCCTTTTTTCATTTTTTGAGGAGCTTGACACGGGACAAGGAACTCTAATCCATATCCTTTGATCACAAACTAAAAGACGCCATGGATTCCAAGAGGTTCTCATTCGATGGGTAAACAACACTTTGTAGGGGGTACATGTCTAGGGATCCAATGGAAAAATCAGGCTCCAATGTCCCGGTACATGGTGTACTACATCACCTACTAGATCATTAGTAGATGCGGGCATGGAATAGGTGTCCACATAATTAACCTGTGGCATGGGTGACATAGCTTGCACATAAGAACCATTAGGGATGATGGTTGATGGGGAGTTGATTCAAGACCAATGAATGTAAGGTGATCAATCATCACAATTCTTCCTTCATGCAGGAAAAACATCACTCGAAAGAGGGAGGAAACAAGATCTCCCATGACATAAACAAAGTCATGACCAAGGAGTAGATTAAAATCCAACTGGCTTTGGAAAACCATCACATCTATATAGAAAGACTTTCCTACCAAAGTAATAGGTAACTTAGGAAGGATCCCTAATGGTTGACTCATTCCTCTGTTAAAATCTAATGGATTATGAGTGACGGGAACAAGATGAGGAGAACCTAAATATTTCCAAGAAGTTGAGGAAATAATGCTAACATATTCGCCCTTGTCTATGACTGTGGTAGGTATGGTCATATGGTAATCTTGCACTATAATATGGAAAGGAACATAAGATGGAAGACAATATCCTTCTAGTCGACTCTAGTCGAAATAAGTGATAAAAATAATCAGAGGGGGGGTCGTAGGAACATGAGGGCTACCCTCTTTCTCTATGGGAATAGGAGAACTAATCTCATGCACCTTAGGGACTGAAGGATTTCCTTCCATTTCATTCCAAACTGAAGAAACCAGAAGAACTTGAGTAGTACATTGGGGTTCACTCTCTAACTCAAAGGTATGGTTGACTGAAGATGGAGTCAAGTCTACCAGCTTTTCAACTAATGGTTGGTCGAGAACAGACTCACGAGACTCATTTTCAGAGAGAGTGGGGTTGACCAAAGTTGAATTTTGATAAATCACTGGATCAACTAGTGAAGGATTAAGAGAAAGCTTTCGATAACTAACCAAAAGACAAGGTTTCAAAGCTGTAAGGTTTTCCAACTCTTTGGAAGCTTCATCCATAAGAGGAAAAAGGTGAATGGGATGATTACCTTCACATAACTTACAGGGAAATTCGACTTTTCCCTTTTCCCTATGAGATTTAATGTCACTAGTTGAAGGTTTATCACCAGCATGATCACCAGAGGTTGATGAAAAAGGTCGATGTGAACCAATGGACCAAACTTCTAAGACCTTAGGAATACTAGGACAATTACGAAGAAGGTGGTCACCCTTACATAACATGTAAGGTAATTTTACTTTCTATGATTGGTTGGAAGATTTTTCTTCATTATTTACATCGGTAACAATAGTTGTTTGGTTTCCCCCTTATTTATTTTGCATCTTCTTCTTAGCTTCCTAGTTATTATAATCCAGACTTTCACCAGGTGAAGAGGAAGAATGAGGTGAAGAAATAAGTGAAGAAGTTGAGGGGTCAACTTTATGATCAACATGAGGTTGATGTTGTTTAGGTGGAGGAGAACTTGGTTGAAAATAATTTTGGACACTTGGAACCACTGAGGTCAAAAACAACCAAACTGGCAGACTAATGGTAAATCCAAGAAGGGACAATTTTGCCATATAGGGAGCACCAGTATTTCCAAAAGAAGGAAAAGGACTAGGATTCCCATGAGAGGGGTTTCCTTAACTAGTAGAATCGGGAAATGTTTCCATTGGTTTCAACCTAAGATCTAATAAGGAGTATTTCCACATGAAGAATGTTATTCTGCGGTCAATTAAGTGATTTTAGAATTTTAGAAAAAACAAATAATTAAAAGGGTAAACTAGGCAAACGAGTTTACCAAGTATATTTGAACTGCAATATACACCTTAGTCAAAACCAAGGACTTAACATACGACGACCAATCTCCCCAGTCGAAGCACAGTCTTCATGGCCAGAGGAACCAGACAAGGGTGTGGGACTATAAACACAAGCACCAAGAGCCAGTACCAAAGAAAGGACACGAGTCAGACGCGGATGATTCAGAAGCAGGAATGCAGCAGGTCCAACAAATAGCAGAACATTGCCTCGTGGATGTCCGGACATTACGGGAATAGTTAGAGGGGCTCCATGCCAAGATTGCCACACTAGCAAAGTGACTCAAGAAGAGTCACAATGATTGTGTTGGGGGCCTGTTGGGCATGGAGTCCCCCAACAACAAGTTTTGGAGCTCAAAGCCCAATTTTTGGTCAAAGGTTTTGTAAGACTCCGCGAATTGTAGGCGTAGAGAATGAAGGAGAGGCTAAAGTCATATGGCTATCCATTCTAAAGTAATGTTATGTAATGTAAAGTCATGTCGGCATACCCATGGTTCGCTGACCATGGGATTGTATAAATAGAGCAATGCTCTAAGTTGTAAAGACAGTGGATGATAGGGAAAATAGCGAAGGAATGGGTCAAGCTTAGAGTAGGATTCTAAGTGTATTGGGTCGTAGTAGTAGGAAGAGGCTCTGTAGTTGAGTGTGCAGAGGCCTAGTAGAGTCCACAGCCAAGTGCGTGGACCCTTGTAGCTAAGTGTGCAGGGCGGGGTTGAGTTTGTAAGCAAGACTAAAGAGTAATAAAAGAGAAATTGATTCCTATTTTTTTGTATTTGTTGTGCATTATCTTCTTTATGTTTGTATTGAGTTATGTATTGTGCGCACTAATATGATTGCTAAAAATGTTATAATAACCATAACTCTTATAGACACAAATTAAGTAATCGGTTAAGTAGCAAGAGACTTGGGTATTATATAGGTCGCGTCCCGAGTAAGGCTGTGCGGAAGCCACACCGTAGGTTGCAAAGGGATCACAAGTGCGTGTAGAGAAGGGTCAGACTACGGACCTTCAGAAGCCCCTCAGACATCCTAAGGGTGCGGAAACCTGGTTCTAGCACCCTCCCATACTACATCGGGTGAGACCTCAGTTCGCGCTTCATGGACTGTTGTCGAAAGGGCTAGTCCTGTTGCAATGGAATGGTCCCATTCCATTCCAGGTCTTGAGTCACTCTGCTAGTGCGGCGATCTTGGCACGGAGCCCCTCGAACTGTTCCCATACTGCCTAGAGGTCCATGACACATGACCTGCTGCATGCGCTCTTCTATTGCTTCCTTGTGAGGCTCTGTTATCTATCTTAGTGCATATAGTCCCTGCATCTACGCGAGCTTTCCCTCAATCTCAGTTGTAATGGTGAAGGCCTCATCAATCTAACGCTAGATGCGTGCTTTGAGAAGGGCCTCTTTCTGTCTTGCCACATCCACCTGCTCCTTCAGCACCCTTGCCTACTACATCTTAGCTAGCTATTAGGTGAGGATGGTTGTCTACACCGTTCCCCTGACACTGTCATATTGCTGCTGCAGTTCGCATGCCTCTGTTTCCAAGCGCTATATGTTGGGGTCCTCTTGCAAGGATGTGAGGACATCAAACACTTGGTACAACATACCAGTGCAGTCCTGCACTGCCCTTCTAATTTTTACTAATCCTATTTGAATCACGCTAATGCATTGTTCTTTGACTTCCAGAGGAGTGGAAGGTTGTGCCTTCATCCGTAGCTCAGCAATCTGAAGGTTCACCTCGAGCTATAGTCGTGTTGTTTCCTCATGTGTGCTTCGGACTCCACTTTCCAGATAGTGGATCCGCATCTCGGTTGGTAGGTCTATGGTGATGGATAATTCTAGAACACACCAGTACACTTCATCCACTGTTTGCGCGATATGCTGATTCTGTGACACTAGCTCGTCACGCTGCAGGCTGAGCTTTTCGATGTTGATATTTTTCTCACTTAATACCTGCATCGTGCACCCTTCTTGTGCATGTAGCTCTGTTGCTATCCCATCCTACAATTGGTACAATGTGTCTTGTGGAAGGGCAACCAAATTTAGGCCAAGTCCCTTGATCTGGCCTACTACGGCTCTGTCCTCCTCGCCCTCCACTGTTAGCGCTCTTTCCGGTAGCACTATGGTGTTGGCCATTTTTGCGCACAACAACTACTTCGTTGTTGATGCACCTGCGACGACGTAGGCAGTTACTATTCCTTCCTGTGGGGCCTGCACCTGAAGTTCCTGTAGCTACGCCCTTAGGGCCCCAACACATTCTGTTGCTCTGACATAGCTTCCTGTGGCACTTCCAAGGTGACCTCATGAACTGTGTTGCCGATGTCATAGAGGTCACCCTCGGTCAATGTAATTAGCTTGATGTCCAGTTTGGAAGTCTTTGCCTTCTTTTGTGGGCTTGATATTTCCATAACATGTGACCATTTCAATTGTGTAGATGTTGTGCTTGGGTCTACACCTTCTACTATGTCCTATGCTCTTATTCCTATGGATAAGTTTGGGCCCTCTTCCCCCTACATCATGGTGGCCCTTATTTCCTGTGTTGTTGATGCTTTGTCGACGGCCTTGGCCTGCTCTGCGGCTTCCTTCGCTACCTCACGAGTAGCTCTTACCTCTGCAATCAACTATTTGTTGTGCTTTTGTTGGGCCAACTTGTTGATACGTAACTTGGTGGCATCCTTCTGTATTTGTGTCATTGTTCTATCATTCTCCCCCAGATTTACGGTGCACCACTTTGGAGGCCATGACTCGATCATGGAGAAGATGGCATCCTCAATTGTGATGAAAGGAAGCATGGTCCAGTTCTATGCTAGATCCTTACACACCTTAATATACACATTATGCATATCCACCTTGAAGTCTACAAAGCTCCGCAGACTGTTGTACACTATGGGGGATAGGTGCGGCCTCCTCTTAATTCACATCTAGACACTTGCCTCCATGAGCACCCAGAAGATCTTAGTTTCGCGGATCCATGTGGCATCCTTCGTAGCCCACAGCGATGCATATTTTGCAGCCTCTGGCAAGTTCTCTTCAATATGAGGGAACTGACTGTCTCAGACTGTTCCCCTGTCACCAATAAAATAGAAAAGAGCAACCATGCATAGTGGAAGTCCTTGTCCAACTCCTGAGCTTCCTTGCAATTGGTTAGGAATTCTTCATAGAGGAATTTGGCCCAGTTGAATTGGACCCCCTCCGTGAATTGTTCTGCGAGTGCAATGACTGACGCTGGTACCTCATCTCCGCAAAATTTTATCATCACCTTCTCGGCTAGTAGTTGGGTGGCTACACACACCCCTTTATCTTTAATGCTATTGATTGCATAGCCTCTCTTCTTCTTTTCCAATTTGTACTTCTTCTTCATGGCCTCTACGACTACCAAATCTCCACTTTTGCCAGCTATCTCCATGGGTCCTTTCCCATACAGGCAATTCGGGAAATCTTGTGGATAAGCTCCGCGGTGATAGGAATAGACTCCTCGAGAAATGTTATAGACATATTTTAGCACTGCGACCCCAAACATATATTTCCATATACCAAGGGCTTATGAGTCCTTAAAAGTGTTGTTTTATACTCTAAAGGAACAAGGTCAGCTGATTACATCATCTCCCAGAAGTTCTCCATGGAAAACTGCTCAGAAATGGTCAAAACTGGACCATACAGATTGCTCAATGCTAAGGGTGTGATGCATCTCACTTGCCACATGCAAAAAGTGCAATGCATACTGAAAAGCCCTTCTGTAGGGTGCGATGGGTGAGAGTAGACAAATGGCAGAGACAGTTTGCAAGGTGGATGATCATGGAATCTTCCAGAAACTTCTCCTGTGACACTCGCCTCTCTAAATTTGCCCAGGGATGAGTAAGAGATCATGAATCTCCAAGTGGAACCAAGAACTATCAGAGAGAGGACACTAATCAAAATCCTAGAAGCTGACTCACCCCCCTGCAAACATCTATATATGGATCACTCATCCCAGAGATCCAGAGGCTGGAATTTTGTATCTTGTAAGGAAGTGTTGTTGGTTTCTTAGTGGAATATCATAGTGTTGGGTGATCTAAGCTTTTCATGAGGTGAAGAAGGGCTTTCATGCTGGGAGGATGATGCTGGGTCAGATCAATGGGTTGTAATCCTCTCTTCTACTCTTTCTATCAATAAATCTATTTAGGTTTTCCTCCACATTCTTGTATGTTTGATGATATATGCATTTGTGTGGTCAACATATATTTGGTCCTATATTGTTTATGATTGTAGATCTTTGTACTTTGAAGGTATTATGGTGCTTTGACTTTACAGGTACTCTTTGAAGCAGGTAAGCAAGGAAGGAGTGGCAAAGATCTGTTAGAGGGGAGAAGGAACAAGCAAGGAACCAAGCGAGAGATCAAGGTTGGTATTCTTTGCTCCTCTCCTATTTACTTCTCATAAAGGAAAAAGAAAGTAACTTTAGTTTGTTTATTTCTAAGATAGCTACCCGTCTTAGTGGGACTAGCAGCTCTGCATGGACACTAGATTTCTTGATAACAAAATGGTGGCTCCACTTGGAAGCGAATAGCTTGTTTTCTTGTCTATATTTGTTTGCTTTATAAACTACAAACGGAGCTTGAAGTTAAGCCAACTAGCCTTCGAACTGCATTTGCTATGCAAGTGCAAAGTAGATCAATGCTACTTCAGTCCATCTCTGGGTTTTGTTTATAAACTGAACAATTGATTTTCAAACATCGTAATTGCCCTGGTGGTGGCTCAAGTATCCTCATTAGATCAGCCCCTGTGATTTGCATTTACTGATTATCATTAGCTTGGCCTAAATCCTTGAACTAAGCTGCAAACTGTGACCAAAAACCAAGTTGAAGTCTCGTCCCTAGACCATTGCACTTTCTCCTCTTGGAAATCTGGATGCATTGCACCTCCCACATGCAGTAGGTGAGATGCATCTCTGTTTCCCTATGTTACGAGTGCGATGATTAGATAAGACTGTTAATGCCTCTAGATTTTGGTTTTTTCTTCACTCTCTTCAACTTTATTCAGGAGTTTTGTTGTCTGTGATCAGTATACCATTGTGGAAACTCCGTTCCTTTGCACTATTCAACTTCCATTGCACAAAGAATTGTGAATGTTTTTATGTATTGTTCGCCATTTACAGTTCTCCTTTACAAAAATGTAGCTTAGTTGAACTGTCATCTTTTGATTTGGGAGTGTTGCAAGTGTCATTTTCAGTCAAAGAAAAGAATCCTACTATTCTTGATGGTTGATTACACTGTTACTCTTGTATTTGATTTGAATTAATAGTTTTTCAAGTGTCGAAAGCAATTTTCAATTCAAAATCGCAAAGTTTCGTCATTGTCTTCCTTTCGTCTTTTGAAGAGAAAATTGTTAGTACTGTCGCTTTGAAAAGATAATTCAGATTTGTACTTAGCATTCTTTTTGTCATTCATACATTAAGAAAGCGAAAAACAAATGCATGCATGTGCATTTGCATTTAGACTCCTTGTTGATTTTGATTTAGGACAGTGCATCTAGTGTGTGCTTTCTGCTCTATGTTGAAAGAATCTCATTTCTCTTTTTTAGAAGCTAGGATTTTCATTGCAAAGAGAAGAATAAACGATTATTTATCATCTTAGATTTCATTTTAGGAATTGTATATCTACATCACGCGGTGAACCTTAAAGGCAAACTTCTTAAGAAATACCAACTGTAAAATAAATTAAATGAACATAAAAACACTTTGGAACCTAACGCACAACATTTAGAAGTTTAGGCTAGAGACGTATTCTGGCGTCGTAAAGCCTGGTAACTATCACCTTCATTGTAGGTTGGGTGATTCCTCCTCTTTGAGACGGCAAGTGCCAGTACAAACTTGTGCTCCCACGTACCGTCGAGTATACATTGGGAGACCACAATAGGCTATATCCTTTATCCTTATGAAGCCATTTCTGCCGCCCTCTCGACCACAATGCACTGAACACAGCATTCAGGAAGATTGACTGCTGTACCGGAAAAAGTATTCTGCAGTTTTGCGATTGGTTTGGTTATCCCTCTGTCTAGATTTCTAGATTAGTCTCTTTCGTTCCTTTTCAAACTCCTTAAAGGAAAAGGTCCATCTGAGCACTTGTCACTTCAGGCTCACTAAAAATCGAAGGCGACTAGAGTCATCTTTAGCTTTTTCTCGACTCTTAAAAATTGAAAAAGCAAGTTGTGTCAAACCATCTAAAATTAATTTAATTCGGAATCACTTTTTCCCCTTCATTTTGAGTTGATCGAGTAATCCTGAATCATGGAAGAAAGTCAATTGAAACCCCGTTGTTCACGGAGATTAACGAGTCAACCATCTTTGACTCCAGAAATAAAACTATTCTAGAAAAAGCGAACTCGTTTAATTGGATCAAAGTCCCCTGGTTTGCTTGGAACTTGTGTTCCAACATCCTCAGAGACTCCAATTAATCCAACCATTTATGGTATCCCTAACTTTACAGAAGAAGTTTTGCAGCCACAAGAGGACATTAGAACTGATCCTAGTGTAACGGTAAATGCTTCCATTCTTGAATCAACTCTATCTACAGCTGATTCGGAAGGTGTTACCCATCCAACATCTGTCGCTGCAGAGTCTATACCGTCTTCGGCATTAGAAATATTTTACGGACCTGACAGTCTACCTCTCCCACCTGGATTGATTGCTATAGAAGATATTGTGGAGGATCTTCCATCTAGTACTCCATCGCATTTTGGAGTTGGGATTGCCCTATATCCTTCTGCATCAGAAGTTAGTCTCCCTTCATTGCAAGTTCCTGTAGAATCGCTAGGAAATCTTTTGGATAGACTAGATATGTCTAAACGACCGTCGACATCCAAGGCTATGTCATCTGATGCAGCAGTAGCAGAACCTCCTGCTGCTACTCCAACGATGTTTGTTGGTGTACCATCTATCCCAACTAGCTCTCAACCACTAGATGGAGTCCATCCAGGGACTGTTTCGACAGTATGGTCGGTTACCGTTTGTTCATCCAGAGTAATATCTGGAATCTCTTATGTTGAGTCTCAACAAATTGATCCTTTGCAATAGTGTCAATTTGGGCAGCCAAGTCCCCAAAGGCAAATATCTCCTTTGAGCACTCGATTTCCGTAGTATGGCGGGTAATATGCCCTTTCATTGTTCCCTTTGGGAGAACAACCATATGAGAGTTCGCAACAAAATTCCGGTCATGCTGGAATTACATCCAGTGGTTGGGTACCAATACTGCATCAACAACCAAGAGTTGTATACTCGATGCAACAAAGTCTACCTATGTCAAATATCCCCACTACATTAGCTATTGTGACGGTCTCACAAGTACAAGTGTTGCCTATTGTATGCCAATCTCAAGTTTCTCAGGTCGTAATACAACAACCTCTTGTCTCCATGATGCAACCACAATCACTGATTAGTGGCTCCTTAACTAGAGTGACCTAGGCTCAAATGGGTACTATTACCCCTCATCTAGGTCAAACAACCAGTATTGGACAACAACAAATAGCTTCACAACCATGGCTGGTACAATATCAGCAACCATAACTCCAACAAGCTTACTAAAGATATGAGCAACAAGTCTTTGCGAGTAATGGGTAGCCGTATATTCAAAATGGTCAACATCAATAATATCATAATGGTTATGCTCATCAACCTTACCAAAGTTATTAGCATCAAATGCATTATGCTGGTATGCAAAGACCCACAGCTTAGGCAATCCCATCTTATCCTGGGTATGCTTCGCCGAACCTAAATGAACAGTTTCCCTTCGTGGCGACTTTAGAGTTACCATATCTAAATCGGCTAACAAACGATCCAATTGCTTATGCCCCTTGGTGGCTGGCAATTCCTCATAAACTTTCATTGGATATTCCTAAATTTAATGGAAATCTAGGTGAAGACCCGTCAAATCATGTGATGAACTTTCATCTGTGGTGTTCATACAACACTCTAAATGATGATTTGATTAGGCTTCACCTTTTTCAGTGAACGTTAACTAATCCAACAGTAAAATGGTACATCAGATTGCCTAGAGCTTCGTTCGATAACGTCAATGCCCTTGCCACAACCTTTTTAACCTATTTTCAGTTACCAATAAGGTACAAAACAAGAACATAGATTCTTACCAATTTCAAACAAATGACTGCCACTCACATATCTGATCATATTCATGAATGGCGACGTCGTCATAAAATGGTAAAAACATATGTTCCTGATCAGTTGCTAGCTGAATGGTTTATTAAGTCATTGTTACCTTCTATCATAGAAGATGTGGCAAAGGGAGAGGTCATCACCGAAGAGCAAGTCATTGCTCGTGTGTAATATCTATATTTGATCTATACTTAGTCTGGCACGCTCTATGAAAAAATACCTGATGCTCCTTGACCGGAGTTTTCCGTTCCTCCTCCTCCTAAATCAAAAAAAGACTCTCATGCCGGCGATGGCGTGATAGGTACGACTAGCACCAAAACTGTAAAGGCTACATCAAAGAAAGCTCGTACGATTTCTAGTCAAAATGCAAATGAAGAACTTATCACCTTGGAGGTAAATGCTATGTCGACTGACAAAGGCAAAGAACTGAAGCAACTAGGCGGCAAGAAGAAAAAGAAAGGGAAAAAGAAGAAACAGGGGGAGTCATCTCTTGAAAAATCTTCAGCAAAACCTTCTGGAGAAAGGAAACCAATTCATCCATGCTTTATATGCGATGAGGATCATTGGACGAAAGACTGTCCACATAAAGTTGATCTTAGGAAACTCTTAAAGAATTCAAAAACCTCAGCGGTATTGACTGATCCATTTCCAAACCCAAGAACCAATCTGGTTTCTAGTGACAATGCTTCCCCATCCCAAGTGCTTATGTTTTCCATTTCGAAATAGCAAAATGATTCTTTGATATTGAAAAAGAATAAAGATTACAGGAATCCATAGCTGTCGAACAACAAGGCTACTAACCAACCTTGTAGTTTGACAACAACTTCGACTGAAGTTGTGCCACCCATCATTCCTGAGCTAACGATAAAGCCGCCAAAGGGAGAGTACACAAATCGATAGTTAATCCTCGTGCCAAAGCAGCACAAAATTATAATATAGTAGAGGACCTGGCCCAATCGCTATCCGCTATGTCGACACTTGAGGTACTGCAATATTGCCCCTCCCAGAAGCAGGCTCTATTATCAACAATAGGTGGGATTGACCCAACGGATTCCAATCTTGTGACCTTTAATCATAAAGGATATGACCCGCAGCTACCAGCTTAACTCGCTTTCCTTATTCAAGTGAAAGCCCTCAACAAAACTATTCATCGAACAATTATTGATGAGGGGGCATCTACATGTATTATGTCAATGAGTTGCTAGAAAACTTTAGGCTCACCACCCTTGTTGTGATCGTCGACAACATTAAAAGCATTTGATGGAAAAACATACACTCCATACGGGATTTTCAGTAACTTGCAAGTCAAATTGGGGGCAAGACAATAGAAATTGATGTTGAAGTTATTGACGGAAACCTCGATTAAAACATCCTACTGGGAAGGCCCTGGATTTATGCTATGGCTGCTGTTGTGTCAATATACTTCAGAAAGATTGCATTTCCCTTCCAAGGAGGAATTACAATCATCGACCAACAAACATTTCTCCCTAACAGTTCACAAGTTACGGGAAGCATTTTGATGATCCACGGAAGCTATCAATTGCTTCAAAATATCGGAGTAGGCCTACTACAAGACCCCACATTGATGGATATTTTTGCCCTACCGCCTCCAAACAATCTGGCGGAAGTGGCCACGGTCGGAACCTGCTATATGGTGTCTTCCATTCAGAAGATGTCCGAACACGATGTTAGCATGGATCATCGCCAGGTTTTGCCTCCAAGCCCAATAGAAATATTGTAGTAATCAATGTTTTCACCATGGGAGGCAAACCCAAATCAATGCTTATCAAGCGTTTGGATAGATAGGTGTTACGCAGTAATTTGTCACCGTTGGTCACCGTCCTTGTTAACCCCCGCTGTTACACATTGGAGGACACATTTACGGACCTGTGACCAGTGACATAACTTGAAAACACTTGCATTGAGGTCTCCTGAGTATGAAGTTCAATAACCCTGAAGACACCCTCTGAAGATTAACCTTGGAAAATGCCCTTTCCCCATTAGCGCGGGTCCACAATGTTTTAACCCGCGCCAATGGCTCAGTCCCTACAAAGAGGGCGCGCCCATAGACACTCTGTCCCAGAGCATGGACCGCGCCACACAGTTTGGGCATGATTTTTGGCCAGCGCATGCTAGAATGCTTTTTCCTCCGTGACTCACCCAGTTCCCTGAAGGAAAAAACCCACAAAAGCAGTCGACCGTCGGCTTTTCTATCCAAGGCAACTCAACTCAATAGCTATTATGAGACATTACCAAAAACTGAGAATGTGTCCACATACAATGCATATCTCCTCTCCCCCCATCTATAAAAGCCTGTCTCCCCATAATGAACGGGCTAGTTTTTGGAGGCTAGAGTTAAAAGTGCAAAGATTGAACAAGCTGAGAGAGAGAGATAGTATTGAGCTAAGAGCTGAAAGAGAGGTTATGCTGCCGGATTGTGGAGAGAGAAAGTGACTTTGCAAGACATGTCAGACTGACTGCCGACCCCGCTAGACCGAAGATTTCAGCGTCAAGCCTTAAGTGGTTGTAATTTTCTTCTCTTCTTTTCTATTTAATGATAAGCGACTGTTATTATGGTTCATTCATGTGTTCTATTGGTAATATGTGAATTGTATCCGCTTGAACTGATATATAAGCTTGTCATTTGGGGGGGTTTTATGCTTGTTTGTGGGTTGTTCTTCATTTGTGCAGGTGTCCATGCGTGGAGCGCAAGGATAGCGACCGGCCAGAGCTAGAGGACAGGAGCGACACTTCTCCCACAGCAAACAGAGTTGGATCCTAGGTTGGTCTCCCTGATCGACTTTTAAATTGTATAGTTAGGGACTTGCATGCAGCGTGATTGATTGTTGCTAGATCCCTATGGGGCTAGTGGGATCCACCTCTGTCCGCAGAGGGGATTTACCTCCGCAACAAAGAGATAAAAGTACCATTTATGACTGATTCCACTCATAAGCTTCAAGCAACAATGATTTATCTCTCCTTGCTCTAACATCTACTAAGAGTACAGAATTGCAACATCAGTAGCAGATATCAAATGCAAACATTAATAAACCTTGATCCATCCATTCATCAAAACCACCTCCGAGGGTGCAAAAGTGCATGTTCTGAGGACGAGTTTTTGACAAATCTCCGGACCCTTCTCTAAATGCCTGAGAAGGGTTTAAATACTACTAGCTAATTAACTTGATTACATAAATTTAGGATCCGGTTTTCAAATGACCGTCCTTCTGATAAAGTAAATTATTTCTAAAATTAGATCTGACTTTGAACTATTTCTGTATTTTCTCCTTAGTGTTGTAAGCGTGCAGCATTCGCCTAAGAAGAGTCGGTTGGTTGCCTTCCCCTTTCGTGTGTGCTATAAAAATAGAAGTAACAAGAGTCGACACAACTTTCTGGCAAACTATAAGATTTTTTAGAGAATCTCCCGCTGACTTGATGTATACTTGGTAATAACTCAAATTTCCCTCAGGCTGGTTCTGCTTTTGCTATTTTGGTTTCTGTCTTTGCGGATGACTTGATGAGTTAAAAGACTTTACTTTCTAAGCAATTCTTTGGATTGAAAACTGCCTCTGTTCTCCGTGGCGGGCTTTCTGGAGTGTAAGTTTCGGGTCTTCTTGTAATCGTGCTACTTTTGTGCGCCTTTGATTCTGAGGTTTAGATGACCTATCGGTCATTAGCGTCTGTTGAGTGATACTCGGGAGTCTGTAGTTCTATCGCATGCGGCGCCTATTTCTAAAGAGATCTCTTTTGTGTCCTCCGAGTATTGGCGCTTTCCCCTTTCCTTAGATGTTTCCTGCAGAATTGCTCCATGTTATTTCCTGTTTTATAGTTTGCGTAAAGGAAAAGATTAATGGAAATAAAGATTGACATGAAAGCTTCAGATCTTATGTGTGCATAATTATGACATTTAAAGTGAACTGACTCTTCGTAAAACAAAAATCAGCCATTCGTACAATCATTAATTTCCTTTTTTAAGGTGTGCGCTTAATTCTGATTAATGGGCAGATTTCCTTGAATACTGTGCCGAGAAAAAATCACGCTCATCGCAGATCGTAGATCGCAGATTTGTGTTATTGTATTGGGGTATCGTGATATCGGATCATCGTAGGTCGCAGATCGCAGATTTGTGTTATTATGTGCCGCTTTACGCAATGTTGCGATATGCGATGTCGCACATCGGCCTTCGGGGATTTCTTAAGTTTCTTATTTAAGGGCGCTTATGGTGAATGCGATGCGATGAATTTCGCATCGTTCCTTCGTAGTTTGTTATGCTCATAAAAGAAACATTTTCTTGCTTTGCTGCGATAAAATTCTAAGGAAAAACAAAAATGTTCATAGAGATGTTTGTTTGAATTTTTTACTAAGGGTCCCCTATTTGCTTGGTGTTATTGCTAATATCAAACAAAAGAGGGGGGTTGTTGGTGCCCACAACAATGGTGATTCATTGGGAAGAACCAGTTATCTCTGATTTTCTATTGAATTTCAACTTCCGAAACAGAAAAGTTTTCATAAGTCTAAACTTTGTTATGGACAGATAGAGTACATTATGTCTTATCCTATCAATGATATTTTGTTTCAACCTTTTTCTATTCCAATCATTCGCTTCCTGAGGTTTTAGCCCTTGCATTTACATCAGCCATTACTTGGTCCTTTTTAAAGATAAAATGAGGTCGTCTCTGCTATGCTGGCCCTTTTTAAAATATGCTCATTTACCGTAGGTAGAGCCTCTATTGCCAGCAGGCGTCCATAGCCTCGACAGGGTTACCTGTTACCCAACAATGATCCTTTATCCTGCTTAAGGCTATCTACAACTTTTTCAGAGAAAAACCCATTTGATACTTTTTCTTTTTTATTCTCTAAAGAACAATGTCTTGGTTTGGTGGCCAAATTATGACACAGTCATTCACTTGATTTACACTTTTGCTGAACAAGCTGGCTCGTGATGAGACCCCTTGTCTTTTGATTGCAACAATTTCATGTCGTTGCCCTGTTTTGGTGGACAGTATTAGCAAAGTCAGCAAGTTATAATATCTGTGATCATGATAAGCCGACTCGTGATGAGACCTCTTATTATTTGAGATATAGTGCTTTACCGGATTATTTCTCTGAATGCTGTGATTTCCTTTAGCAGGGAGGAACCCATTGTTTTTAATTAAGAAAGTTCTGGACGATAATAATAGAGTTTGGAAAATAGCAGTTTTACAGAGAATACTCATTTTACTATTGATACCTTTCATTGTGCTAATATAAAACAAGTTTTTTACCAAAGGTTGCTTTCATAAAAAATTTTAAAGTCAGAACTAGTATCATATCTAGGATAAAGTTGGACTCTATCCGTCAATAATAAAGGTCAGATTTTTTGAATTTTTTTTACTATTTGTACAAGCGAAAAATCAAAATCTAATAGAGGATTTGGTGTCCATTTGAAGTGAACTCCTGCAGTAACCATCTACAAATGGTTTTATTTCTAAGAAGAAGAAAAACAAAAAGCTATCCTACAAAAATTTAGAAGAATAATCTTCTATGGAAATTATATTTTCAGGATTTGTCCATTAATAGGCAAAGAATCCTTTCTACCTGCTAAATCTTGCAACACAAACGTTGATGGGCCTATGACTTCTACAATCTGAAAAGGAACAAGCCACATTTTCTGGAATTTTGTATGTTTTCCCTTTTCTTCATGAGCCTTATCCCATTTCAAAACTAGATCTCCCATTTGAAAGTTTTTTCTGGTCATTATGCTTGAATCAAAAGAGGATTTTATTAGCGCTTGGTGATGAGCATGGGTTTTCTTAGATTGTTCTCATTGTTCTTCCAATTTAATTATTTCCATCTATCTTAATTGTAAGGAGGAAGTAGATACCTCATCGATGTATTGTACTGAAGACAAGGAGCGAATCATTAAGTGTGTTGGAAGAACCACTTCCCTCCCATAAACTAAGTTAAAGGGAGAAGTGCCTATTGAAGCTTTCTTCATTATTCTATTTTCCCATAAAGCATTTACCAAGGTTTTGTGCCGATTCTTCTGGTTCTGGTCAATTGTTCTTTTAATAATCCTGATTAAGTTCTTATTTGTTGACTCAGCCAATCCATTTCCTTAAGGATAGTAGTTGGCTGAATATTTCAGTTTGAACCCTCTTTTAAGTGCGAAATCAGTCATTGCATTCCCAGAAAAGTAAGAAGCATTATCAAATATTAAAGCCGTCGGCAATCCAAACCTAGTGATTATAAATTGATCTATGAATTCAATGATGTTTTCAGAATTAGCTGTCTTGAGAGGTACCGCTTCTACCCATTTAGTAAAATAATCAGTTGCCGTGAGGATGTACCTATGCTGCTTAGAAGAGTGAGGAACGATCTCACCTATTATTTCCAAGCCCCATTGACTGAATGGTTGATCAATGTTTACCGACTGTAGAGGCATGGACGGTTTCCTTTGTCTCCCTACAGTAGTTTGGCAAACTTGGCATTTCCTCACGTAACTGTGTGAGTCTTTGAACAGTGTGGGCCAATAATAGCTCGCACGCAAGATCTTATGTGCGGTAGCATCTCCAGCATAGTGTCCGCCTGCAGGCCCATCATGGAGTTCCTGCAAAACCTTTTCGGCTTCAGTTTTCTCAAGACACCTAAGAAGAACATAATCATAATTCCTTTTAAACAGAACATCATTTATGAGCTGATATTGTTTAGCTTTTAATCTCAGGGCTCTTTTCTTGGTGTGATCCAGGTGTGCTGGAGCATACCCGTTTTTGAGATAATAAATGGTGTCAGCGTATAATGATTCTATATCGTTTAGGCTTACCTCATACGTTTGTACTTCCTCAGATGAACTTTCCGGAATCTGCGATGTTCCAGCCAACATTTTGCAGAAGCCTTGGCCTCTCACAATGCTTGCTGGTTTGATTTCAAGGTCGTATTCTTGTAAAGCAGTGATCCAATTTGCTCTTTTTTCACCCACAACTTTCTGTATTAAAAGATTTCTTACCGCTGGAAACGATACTATGACCTTGTTATGGGTTTTAAGTAAGAAAGGTCTGAAATATTTGATCACTTTGAAAACAACGTATGCCTATTTCTCTACGTCTGAATAGTCGAGTTCAGCACCTTGTAAATTAGAGCTAAAAAATGCGATTGGAGCTTCCGCTTTCTCTTGATTTGCTTGAGTTAGAATCACGGAATATGATTTCTCTGAGGCGAATGTGTATAAGATAAAAGATTCTGAAAAATTTGGGGTTGCTAAAGACGGAGCATTAATGATAGCTTGTTTGATCAAGTTGAAGGCTTCATGCTCATCTAGATCCCATTTGAAATTTGAATTCTTTTTGATCATGGTTTTCAAAGGAGAAACAATTCTTGAAAAATATGGGACAAATCTTTTCACAAAATTGATTTGACCAAGGAAAGATTGCATGGCCTTTTTGTTGTGAGGTAGGGATATTTCGGAAATTTCTTTGATTCTATTAGGTTCAATGTGAATACCAGATTTTGATACTATGAATCCTAGAAGTTTTCCTTCACTTAATGCGCAAAAAGATTTCTTTGGGTTAAGTGAAATTCCATACCTTAAACATCGTTGAAAGATTTGTTTCAAGTCTTTGAGATGGTCGCTTCGCTTCTTGGAGTACACTGTTATATCATCCAAATAAATGACTACGGCGTTATTGACTAAACCCTTGAATGCGATGTCCATAGCACTTTGAAATGTAGCGCTGGCATTGATCAAACCAAATGGCATCTTCCGATATGCATATGTGCCCCATTTGGTTCGAAACGTGGTTTTTAACTGATCATCGGGATGTACTAGCACTTGGTTGTATCCTGAAAATCCATCCAAAAAAGACATTAGTTCTGAGCCTGCTACTGCCTTTAATATTTGCTCCATTGGAGGGAGGGGAAAATTGTCTTTTTGACAGGCTTTGTTGAGATTTCGAAAATCGATTCAGATTCTAATATCTCCGCTTTTCTTTCTAACGGGTACCATATTGGAGACCCATTTGGAATGTCTGACGGGGAAAATTATCTTGGCCTTTAATAACTTATTCAGCTCAGTCTTTATTTGGTTTTCTAGATTGGGGTGGATTTTTCTGAGTTTCTGTTGGACAGGTTTTTCATTGTCAATCATAGGGATAGTATGTTGGATAATGGAAGTGTCGTATGTCTTCATCTCATCGTAATTCCAGGCGAAAACATTTTTGTATTGTCTCAAAAGATGAATGTATGCTAGTTTTTCTTCAGGGGCTAGGTTGTGGCCTAGATTAACGTTTTGTGGTTTATCATCTGTTCCCAGGTTTACCGATTCGTAGTTCAAAGTTGAACTGTAGAGTTTAGAATTAGTAGACCTTTTAAATCGACTTTTCAAATCGTATAAGTCTTCCAACTTAACCACCGATTTAGGTATAGCATTATCAGTGCTGTTTTGTTGTATTTGTCGATCGTGATGGTCTTCGTCAATTATTTGATTGGAGTAGGATCCTTTAGAGGTGAGGAAATTTACAATATCAGGATCGTCATTGAATACTCTCCAGTTTGTAATGTTGTCAGGGATGGACGGTCTAAAGATTAATTCTATCGAGAATCTATCTGGACTAAAATCTTTGGAGGGAATGAGTCTAGAGGCTACGTTGGCTAAAAGGTCCGCGCTTGCATTTTGAATTCTTGGGATTGAGAAAATATTGAATGCTATGAAATGCTCAGTCAGATCCTGTACTAGAGATTGATAGTGTTTCAAATGACTTGATAGGAAATGTATGGTGTTACTTACCTGTTTGACCACAATCTCAGAGTCTCCAAAGACTTGAAGGTACTTGACGTTCAACTCGATTGCTTTGTATAGGCCCTGCACCAAGGCCTCATATTCTGCTGTATTGTTTGTGCAATCAAATTCAAGTCTACACGTAAGCATTTTCTTATTTCCTTCTGGACTAATCAGAACGCATCCTGCTCCTGCTCCTTCGTTAGATTTAGAGCCATCAAAATATAGTTTCCAAAACAAAGATGTATTTATAGGTTCTTCTACAAAATTAATGCACTTTGAATTATCAGTTTGGGAAAAATTTTCGACTTGGGACACAGCTGAATTTTCTAAGTAGGGTGATGTATGAGCATTGAAATTGCCGAGGAAAGAATCTACCGAGTAATTGCCTATGATGCTACTGTTATATGCTATTGCTTCATTTTCTCCCTCCAATTCTATTACTATGTATTTCTGGTGTGACTCTTGTTCAACCTTTATTTGATTTGGTTTACCATTATATGGTAACCACATGTGCGGCCAGTCAGTTGAAAAGTATCCACAGAGTTTTTCGGACCAATCCCTGCTAAGAATTAAGCCGTAGAATTCAGGGATATCAGCTACTAGAATGTCGATAACCTGACATACCTTGGGGTTAGACGACAATCTTATAGTGACTTGATTAAGTTCACCAATCACTTCGACCTGAGACCGATCAGGCTGAACTATGCGCACTGCGGATTTTTGTGGTTGAACGTTTAACTTGGCACATATTGATCTAGGTAAAATATTTGTTGAAGCTCCAGAATCTACCAAAAAATTGTGCACGTTTTTATTGAAGATTTCATAAGTGAGAAAGAAGGGGGGAGTGTGAGATCTTGATCTTCCTCCAATCAAGGCGATGTTATTTGGATCGATCTTATTGGCCGTGTTGATTGGGGGTCTCCCCATGTTGTGTGTAGCTACAGATGTAGGCAAAGATGTAGTAGGTACGACGTGTAATTCTTTCATCATTATTTTCTGTTGATGTTTCAATTTGCTCAATTCATAAAGAGTAATATTAGCCCTAGTCTTTTTCATGTCATCGATAATATTGTAGTCCATCTCATCCGACACTATTAGTGTTCTTGATGGGGGTGTTTGATCTGGTTGGACTGGGCTAGATTGAGTCGCCTTAGCGGTTGTTTTCTTTGTTGCGACTTTTTCTTTTACTGTAGGGCTCGCGCCCTTCTGCTTAGGGGTAGTTTGGGGAGGATCAAGTTGGTTTTTGCTTTGTGTTCTAACCGGAAATGCTTCTTGATCTTCTTCTTGTGGGAGGATGAAATCCCACATTCCTTGTAGTTATACAACTTCTTCATCATCGGTCTGTCTTTCAGTGGTTCTCTCTTCTTCTTCTTCTTCTTCGGATTCGACGTTTGAGATAGCGTTGGGTGGTTTCGCATCCATTGAAGGGCCTCTTTTAAAAGTTCTGTAGGGCTTTGTTGAAGAAGTTTCTGCCACTTGTTTTTTTATGTCAATCATCTCATTGGACATGGTCTTTAATACCTTCTGCAATCCTTCTAAATCGAAAGGATCTTTTGTTTGTTTCTTCTTGGGGTCTTCCTTGAAGGTGACCTTTTTAGATTTGCGTTCTTCGATCGCAGATCTTTTTTCCAAGGCTATGACGCGTTTCTATACTGCTATTGCCTCTGTTAGGTTTTCAACTAAAGTTGTTTTAGTCGCCCTATCTACGAAGACTGCTAAGTTTGATGGTAAAGCTGTGATATACCATTCACATCGCACTTCTTCGCTAGGTTGGGAAGCAGTGGGGATTTTGTTGAGGATCTTATTGAATCGTAAATTGAAATCTTTGAGGGGTTCTCTAACTTCGGCTTTAAGATTGGATAAGTCACTGATTAATGTTGCCATTGATCTGTCATCACCAAATTTGGTGAGGAATTGATTTTGAAAGATGTCCCAACTCGTTATAAACCCAGAAGGTAATGAAAAGTACCATGACCTAGCTGTTCCCTGCATTGTATAGGGAAAAAGCCGGACCACAAAATCTTCGTTGGTAACCCCGTTAAGATTGACCGAGAGCATGAAATTGTTAATGTGCTCTTCAGCTAGCATGCCTGCTTCTGGGTTGAACTTGGGTAGCCATTTCTCAGGATGGGCTGGTATTTGGCTTAGGGGTGGAGGCATTAAAATCGCTCCTGGGTTGTTCCATGGAGATTGGGCCATTTTTGAGCTACTGGTAATTGCAAGGGTAGGGGATGATCCTTGCAGATGGGAAGATGAAGATATTATGATCTTGGAGGATTGTGGAAGGTGGATGAGTGGTTTGGAATGAAGATGTGGGTAGTTGACTTCGCGGTGAGGGGGTTGAGATGGATGATGTAGATGAAAGAGTCTCACTGTCAGAGTGCAGTGATGATTTCCTTGCTCTTTTCCTGGTGGGAAGAGGGAATTCAGTTGGCTGGATGTCAAATTTTCTGCTCTTTAACCTGGTCAGGGGATGAGCAGGATTGTACTGTGAAGTCACACTGCTTTGAGATTTATCAGAACCCAGCGTAAAAATGGAAAATCCATGGAGTTTGTGAATAAGAGTTTGAACTTCAGGGGGTTCGATGGTGGATTGGTCTGAGATATTAGGGTATGTAGCAACGGTTATTATTCGACCGACTTCTGATTCTGAATTTAAATGTACTAAGGAAGTCGGGGGAGTTGACGAGGGTGATTTACTCTCAGAATGGTATTTAGATTTTGATTTAGGTGCCATTCATAGTTCAGGCCCTCCTTCTAGCGCCAAATATGTTGAAGCCCCAAAAATCGGGTTGACAACAAGGGGGATACCTACCCGGTCCGGACCTTGGTTGGCAGCTCCTTATCCGTTTGGTATAGCGGGTCCGACTGGGGATAACGGGACCAGTTTCCCGACTTTGGGTGTGTGTGTGTGTGTAGAGTTGAACTATGCTGATCTAAGAGAAATTTAAAGCTAATCTAATTCAGACTCTTTAAACTAACTCTATATTATTGTAATCTAATGAGAAACAATACATCTAATCTACACTAACCCGGGGTGTATATCTTTTATTATGCGATCTAAAAATATTTCGAACAATAACTGGTAATAAAGATCATTCAGCTATTATAAGAATATAAATCATTAAAGATAAGCCACTTTGCATAAGAAGTTAGGAAAAACAGTTGTGAACAGCATATCGTATAATAAGTTATTCATATGTCAAACATAAACAATATGGCTCCACCATACAAAAGTGCCAAATGATAACCCATACATTCATACAATGACATATAAACAACTGAAACTATAAATCAATTTAAGAATATAAGCAAAGATAGTCAAGAGATAAAAGTACCATTTATGACTGGTTCCACTCATAAGCTTCAAGCAACAATGATTTATCTCTCCTTGTTCT
>APFE031062167.1:36902-67554 GCA_000404065.3 Pinus taeda | reverse complement strand
TACAAATGACCCTCCATGCACTTTAAATAGAATTCATGGACCAATCAGGTGTCAAGCCACGGATCAAGTGTCGGTAATACCGAGGAGAGAATGAACCGTCGGATCACTACATATCGTGACCGTCGGATTTTAAGTTACAGAATGTACAACGGTAAAGAAACACACTTTACCTAACTTGTTACCTAACTCTATACTAGACCAAGTTGAACTTAACTATTTCCTATGTGTCGGAATATCCTAACATGTATCACCTTAGGGTGCATTAGTATTGTTTGTGAAGAAGAAGGATGGTACTCTCAGGCTATGCATTTATTATAGGTAGTTGAACAAGTTGACCATCAATAATAGGCATTTGTTGTCGAGGATCAATGATTTGTTTGACCAGCAGAAGGGAGTAATAGTGTCCTCGAAGATTGACTTGAGATTTGGATATCATCAAGAATGCATCAAGGAAGAGGACATATAGAATATTGCTTTCCGGACCAGGTATGGGCATTATGAGTTTGTTGTAGTTCCATTTGGCTTGTCTAATGCTCCAACTACATTTATGTTCCTTATGAATAGTGTATTACATCCTTATCTGGACAAGTTTGTTATTGTTTTCATTGATGACATATTGATATATTATAAAAATGAGGAAGAGCATGTTGAGCACTTAACAGTAGTGTTGAGATTATTGAGAGAGCATCAATTGTATGCCAAGCTTAGAAAATGTAGTTTCTTTCAAACATAGGTATATTACTCGGGACATGTTGTTTCCAAGGAAGGCATATCAGTGGATCCAATGAAGATAAGGACCATCATGGAGTGGGAAGCTCCTAAAAATGTCGATGAGGTAAGATCATTTATGGGGCTAACAGGTTATTATAGGAGGTTCATCAAGAAATTCTCCTGCATTACATATCTTGTAGAGGGAAGGTAAGAAATTTGAATTGATAGAAGAATGTGCAACCAATTTTGAGCAATTGAAGAAGTTGTTGACAAATTCCCTAGTGTTAAATATTACACATCCGGACAAAGAGTTGTGGTGTGCATAGATGCTAACAAGAGAGGAATTGGTGGAGTCCTTATGTAGGAAGGACAAGTAGTATGTTATGAGTCATGGAAAATGAATGAGAATGAGAAAAATTATCTGACACATGATCTTGAGTTGGTAGCAATAATCCATGCTTTGAATATGTGTAGACATTATCTTCTTGGTAGGAAATTCATATTGATGAGTGATCATAGTGGATTGAGGTATCTATTTGACCAAATGAAACTGAATACCAGGCAAGCTAAATGGTTGGCCACAATTAGTGAGTTTGACTTTTAGATCAGGCACGTCAAGGGTAAGGAGAACATGGTTACAAACTCTCTTAGCAGAAAATTACAGGTGAATCACATAGCAGTGATAAGTTCTTATGGGATAGACTTACAAGATCATATTTTACAGGTAGGAAAATAGGATAGTAGGTACATGGATCTTATGCACATGTTACATTAGGGTACAAGTGGTCAGGATGTGGACTATTGGCTTACCACATATGGTTTTCTCAGATTTAGAGGTATGATATATGTGTTGGAAGTGAGCTTAAGAAGGCTATCTTGCGAGAGTTTCATGCAAAACTGTATTTAGGTCACCCGGAATACCAAAAGACATTGATAACAGTGAATAATTTTTATCATTGGCTGAATTTGAAGAAGGACATGGCAAAGTTTGTGGCTAGATGTTTGGATTCTCAACATGTGAAGGAAGAGTGTAAGCATCCAAGTGGACCACTATAGCCGATTATAATTCCAGAGTGGAAGTGGGAGGTCATTTCCATGGATTTGATCATAGGTTTGTTGAGGAAATCTAGAAATCACGATTCCATCATCGTTGCGGTGGACATGTTGACAAAGGTAGCACACTTCATTCTATTGAAGTCTATGTATTCAGCTAGTGATGTGGCACAAGTATTCATCAGAGAAGTAGTGAGGCTACATGGTGTTCCAAGGAAAATTGTATCAAACATGGATGCTAAGTGCACTTCCAAGTTTGGAAGGCATTGTTTAGAGGTTTGGGGACAAAGTTGTCCTTCAACATAGATTATCATCTACAGAAACATGGACAAATAGAGAGGGTCAACATGATATTGAGGACATCATTGATAAAAAGGCTTATGAGGATCATTTGGCACCTTTTGTCAATTCAGTTTTGGAGCTCTATTCTCTATCTCTCTCACTCACTCTTGGAAACTTAGAACATTCTTGGAGCACTCTAGCATTGGATCAAGGAAAGTAAAGGAAGGACCTGTTATCCTCTACAATGTACCAGGCTGAGGAGGAGATCAAAAGAGGTAACCTCAAACCACTTTTAGTTTAGTAGCTAGCCCTATTGAACCAGAGAGGGATATCTTTAAGGATTTGTCAATGAATAATTGGATTTTAGGCTAGATGTATAAGTCTTGTTTGAGTATTTGAAAATTTAGGGTTTTTAGGTTTGTTGGACTAGGGATGAGAGAAGGCAATTAGGTCAAAGTATCAATTGTGCAGTAACATGCATAAAGAGGAGCTAGATAAAAATGTGTTGTGGTGAACTTAAGATTTAGTCAATTCAGTATAGGTCTGAGATATTAAGAAATCATAATGAGCATGTATTAACATGAATTCATTAATCTTAGAAGAAAAGACACAAGCATGCTTTTCCACATAAACAGAGCTTTGAATCTAAGAATTCTGCCTATATGCCTGTAAGGAAAACTATAAGAAGAAAGCATAGCATGTAAAGAGAGATGATTTCATTAATAATAAGCTAATATGAAAGAAAAATAACACCACAGACTCACTGAACAAGTATTCGTAAAAAATAGCTGCAACTGCTCCTTGATTAGTTGTATGAAAACATAATGTACAAGTCTCTCCACAAAATTCCAACCCTTCTCACTGAATGAGAAATCATACATATAGACTCAAAACAACCATCTCCCCACCTTCAAGGGTCAAATCCTTAGGTGGTGGAAAAATTACCAAGAATCTCTCAACAAACCAAAGAGAGTAAGAAGGTCAAACACAAACTCCTCTTTTAGGCTTTGTTTTGAGTTTTTCTACCTTTATGAGGCTTTAATTAAACACTAAAACAACCTATCATGCCCATTAAATCAATAATTACATCATCAAGTCCTTAAAATATTCAAATTACATCATAAAACCAAAATCTGGCGAAATTGAAGTGAAAAAGACAGCTACAGGTATAAATGTAGTGCATTCTACTATAAGCATAGTGCCACCTTGCAGGTGGTTTTTGGAGGTCTTCTAGAAGTCAAATTTGATAAGTAAGAGAATAGTCAGCTAGAATTTTCTATCTAGTTTCCAAATAAACTTGAATTTTTGGAAATGGAGCACGGGAAGGCCTTCGTAAATCTATTCTCCCAAGGTGACTCTATAAGTGCAGCGCTTGTTCCAGAACAGTGGCAGAAAGTGTCTTTTTCACCCCTTTTTTTGACTTCTTCTCTTCACTAGTTTGTTGACCTGCTTCCAAAAGTGGATTTTTGATATCCTTAGGGTAAAATCTATCCAGGGATATAAATATTTCATCATTTGGATCTCTGAGATGAAAGTGTAGCGCCAAGGTGCTGCGCTTATAGAATTTCCTGTGTTTTTAAAACAATAAAAAATGACCAAAATTTTGGAAATGACAAAATTTTCTCCAAATTTCCTCAAAAGTGTTGAGTGAGGGTAAAATAGGATATACTATGCCATGAGGGAGGCCTCAATAAGTAAATCAAGCCTCTCCTTGTCCTTTTGACCAATTAGGTTTCCCTTGAGTTTGCTCTTCAAATGCCTGATCCTGACTTGAGATACTTTGTTCCTGGTATAGTAGTGCATAGTCATATGCCTCTGCAAGTTGTTGTTCCTGTTTTCCTTCTCGAGGAGCTACTCCAGGTGTCCATTTACCTAATCAAGCCAATAAACCCTATCTTCATTGATTTTTTTAGTGATTAGGTCATCTACCATAATCTGTTCTTTTGGTGGAGAAACCTCTCTTTGTAGCTCAAGGGCTCTTTTATATGCTCTATTCCTTGGTCTTTCTGATGCACTTTTCTTTCCTTTACCTTTGATAATTCCATTTCAACCACTGCTTTTCCCTTTGTATCCTCTTTCCTTGAAGTAGCTGCTTGTTTGTATTGAATCATTTAGTTCACCTTTAGTTACATATTCTCTTGTTGCAAGTATGCTATTAGAGCATTTGCCTCTACCAATTTTCCTTCCAATCTCTTGATTTCAGCCTCCTTATCCCTGATGATCTGATATTTAATTCTGCCCTCCTATCCTTTCTCCATAGCTGACACATGTGTACCCGAATGAGAGGACTCCTCATGTTGTGACAAAACTATCTCTTTACCTTTAGTAGGCTTGGCCCCTTCAACAATCCCTTGAGCAAACACAAGCCTATCACCTCTAGAATATGTTTGAGACCCTTATGCCCTGTCTTTTCTCTTGTTTGATCTGCTTGAAGAAGCAATCTCTTTCTACACTGGTGAGCCTGCGGGTGTTGTTTTATCACTAGACCTAGTTGAAGAAAATGCAGGAAAAGTTGAACTTGCAAAATGGTCCCAAGACATATTTTCTTGTGCAAATTGATGACAAAATAGCACTTTCACTAGGCCATGATGAAACAAACTAGGGTATTGATTCTCCCTTTTCTTTTGTACCTTTTCTGCCATTTTGACCAAACTTTTGTACAAGTAATAGGACAAATTGATTTGTTGTACATCAGTGAAATACCTCATGATCATTTTCATGAGAGTCTACCTATCCAACAAATGTTTGAATGGAAAAATATATGTTGGAGTTGCCTTGTATTGTGATTTTAGGTACATCTTGTAGTTTTGAAGGTCAAGGTCTTACCTTTTGAACCAGATTTCTCCAGTGTCTGGAATCCCTATAGCTACGGAGATAAGTTGCCTTGAACATTGATTTGAAACCCTATTATAGTCACTTTACCCCTTTTAAGCTTGGTAGCAGAATCACTAGTCGATCGGTCATGATACTTCAATTCTTCAACCCTCTGACAAAATGTAAGGCAACCTGCATCTTCAAAACATTTCCTAATAAAGGGAGATGATAAGACCTCATGGGTTGATGTAGTTTCATGTCTGATGACATGTCCTCCTCTCTACTTTCTCTTCTATGAGGTTTCAGACTCCATCTCAACAATTAGCTCTTAGGATAGCAATTAGGGTTTTGACTGTGGGAAAACAGGGGATTTTCAATTACTGTAATGGAGTTTGGGGAAAATGAGGGGGATAGGGATGTGAAAAAACTCCAAGAAAACTTGGGTGGTAGTGAGGGAGTTTAGGAATCTAGGGAAAGTGGAATTACAAGATTTGGGTGAGTGGAAGGTTTCCAAACCAAGAAAACATAGTGTCGAGCCATAAAAAGGGTCTTTTTCACCTCTAATTGCCTCACATTAACTTGTCAATCCAGGAACGTTTTGTTATTTCAAAGAGTGTCTCAGTTTGAAGCTGTCATTTGTCAGAGTAATTCTAGTAATATAGTGCTCAAAATACAAGACTAAACAGATGCTTGAAACAAGATCTACTTACAGAAAAGCACTTTAAAACCTAAATCTTGCATTCAGAAAACTAAGCAATTTATCAGTCAAGGGTCTAGTAACAGTAACTCATCCCTCTGTAAACTAATGTAACTAAAGATAATCAAGGAACAGATCATCAATCTAGGGACTAGACAACAAATGTCACCGCCCACTACAGTTTCAGATCGTTCTGCACACCAAAGCAATGATAATGCAAATAACAGGAAATGGAACAGCAAATAGAAAATGTAACAGCAACTAATTCTTATAAACAGAAACACCTTAATCTTTAGAAATGAGTGCAGCAATCATATCCTACATAAATCAAATAGCAATATTTACTCTAAGAATAAATCAGAAAGCACACGGAAATAGAATGACAACTGATCAACAATGAAATATAGAACAATACTCATAGCCAAATGTAAATGCACAATAAACCAAGATAAATAACACACACGGCACACCTTAATATTGAGAAAAATAGTAATCTGATTTCGATACCACAAATATCAATCTTAGTTATAAAGAATAACGATTGTAATTTGTAATGGAACAGCAATGTCAGTTGAACAGCAACCGCAATTAAGTGTAAACCATAGATGAATACAGTAATACCAGTTTATGAATGTTATAACACGATTACCCTGTAATTGAATAGTGATAGCATTCCATAAAGACTAGCAATATTGTATTAATGATTAAAGGAACAACAATGTGTTACAGAGTCAGAGTGAACACTAAGACATTTCTGTCACAGAGAATGATATTACTCAGTCGAACGTAAATCAAAACAAAACCGTGATGTAAAATAGAAAAACACATCATATTACCGAACAAAACTGATAATGAAAACCACGCACGAACTAAAGATAATGGTACAGGAGTAGGTGTTCCACTAGGGCCAGGCCCTTAGCTTCCAGGGACACATCGCTTGAAATTATTCCAGGATCAAAGATGGAACAGCAACCAGATTTATATTAAAGCATTCACACAGCATTACAACGGATCACTTTTCAACGAGAGTCGATGATCAAAGTTTCAATTACAAAGAAAAGTTACATAGACATTAACAACAGATCCCCCCTCGGTCAAGTAGTGCTACTCCTTTTTATAACGGCTGATGCGGAGATATCAATGATGCAAAAATAGTTAAGGCAACAATCCCTCAAGATCAAAGGATCTTGAGGGATTCGCCAAACTGTTAATTCGCAATTATCCATTTGTTTTCTTGCACCGAGTCGATATCTCTTTTTCCTTTCCTTGGCCGATACACTTTAATTTGGATAGCCTTGTTTGCATGTGGTTCCCCTCTAAAGGGACAGCAGTTAACTTGGCCCTGTCTTTTTATTTGGAACGATAATCTTTCGTTTTTCCATTTTTCTGCATAAGAAATGGAAATTATTAGTGTTTTTGTGTTGCATATAAATCCTATAGATTTTGTCATGATTTCTTATTATCTACCTAGTTCATGATGCAAAGGGGCTATGAGTTTTAATGAAAATATGACAAAATAATCAACAAAAACATACCTTCTTCAGCACTCCACACACCCCCCTACTTACCCTTTTTCATGCCCTCATGAAAACATTATAGTTGACATGTAAGGCAATGAGAGAGTAGACTGGAGATGGGATCTCATGTGGTGGTCTACAGCCATGATGTGTAACTAGGTGTTCAAAAAGATGACTTGTCTGACCCTCAGGCATCTCATATAGGGCTTGGTATCTAGGTGCTAGGTGTCAAATAATTGGACTTCGGAACCTATATCCTAGCCAAGATGGCCCTGCCCTCAAGATAAGTTCACCATAGAGGTTCAAGCATCAGTGACTAACTTAAAGTTCTCATAATTAAATGGTTCCCTGATTTGGATATTCAGATTAGAAATATGATATCGGAATTTGGAAGCATCAATGGCAAGGTATTTGATAGTAAAAAAGTATTATATTCCTTGCCAATTAATTGTTGTATGAATGGGTCCTAATGCTTCAATCACGCCTAGAGTCCTCATGAGGTTCCTATGTTTCCTCCATAACTACACTCGATTTCTAGGCTCATCTCTTACCCATAAGTCTAATCCGTTTTCTTGTCTTTGGAAGGCATTATAGGCTTTAAGCCATTTGATTTGATTAACTCCAAAAAAAAAAAATGCCTGCAGTTGGATATCCTCAACAAAAGGGCCAGGGTTCTGCTCTGTCTCTTGGTCTAACACAAGGTTATGCAGATAGAATTCACACAATAATCTCTGAACCTTTAGTCCATAGTGCTTACAACAAGTTATAAAATCATCAATAGTATTAATTTGTATAGGGGCTCCTGCTCTAACAGCCTTTATTTTCAATTGCAAATATCATTCCATTAAAAACAAGGCATAATTCTTAGCAGGGGCTCTACATGCTAGGACGTCAATGTACCAAGAGCATAAGGTATCCATCTGCTTGATAACTATATCTAACCTATGAGTTACCTTTGCGACTTTTTCTTCTTCCTTTCACCATCCTTCAAAGGCCTGGCTTTCGGATAAATTGACATTCCTTAGCTGTTGTTGTAATTCTTCATACTTTTGTCGAGAAACTGTTTGTTCCATAAGTTTTTCTACTGCTTACTGAGCTTGCATCAAACCCTCTCATAGGGTTACTGTCCTCGAATCACTGTCCCACATGGTAGTGGTGAGTGGAAGGTTCACTTGAATCTTCTTATTGCATCGTCTCGTGTTTATGGTTCGCATTTCTCCAGAGGGTTGTGCCTCTATCTGAACTTCTTTGTCACAGGACGATATATCATCTGTTTGTACTTCAACATGGGCAACCGTTGAATGTTGTTCCTTTGGTTTTGAACAACAGACTGCTCCTCAACGGGGTTTTGAATGGCAGGCTGCTCCTCCACCAGGCTTTGAGCAGCAAACTGCTCCTCAACAGGGTTTTGAACAGCAGGCTGGACTTGAGTCCTCCGAACCTTTTTCTTGAGGGGTCTTGCCGAAGTGGTTGCGTGTCTTACCCCTGAATTCCTTTTTACTCTCTTTCTCATTTTCAAAACCATGATTTGTTGTCGAAGTCGAGCTCTCACATTCAGTAATCTTTGTTGTTCTTTTCGTAATGTTCTAATTTCTTCTTTTTCCTTAGAAGGAATGGCTATCCGTTTACTTGGGCCCGGACTGTTATCTTGGCCAATTTGCTGGTTTTCTTCTTGGGGTGCTCCTTCATTGTTCTGTTCAGGTTGCTCAGGAGTAAAAACCCTAGTTGGTTCTGTTATTTCCTGGGTGACTTCTTTTTCCACCCCTTCTTCTTCCTGGAATTCTTCTGGTATAGTCTGGTTGGGAACAGATTGTTCCTCCTCTGTACCACTTTTCTCTCCTATCATACTTTCATCATGAATAGGATGATTCTCTTCTTCTACTTCCTCATCACGTAATTCTTCGGGTGCATTTTTGTCCTGAGCAGAATGCTCTTTTGGTTCTTCTTTAATATGGAGGCCTAATGGGCTGAGAGGTTGGGCATATTCGCCCATATTGGCTAGAATTTTGGCCAATTCATCTTCTTGAAATGGATTTTGCAATGGGTTGTCTTCGTGTTGCTCTGTTTCTTCCTCCTCCTACCCAGGCTGCTCGGTCTCTCCCTCTGTTTCTCCTTCCTCATTTCCTTCCAATCCTTTCTCATTCTCTTCTCCTTCCAATTGCGGGGGTTGCTCATCCCCTGAATTGTCTATCTCCACTGGTGGGCTAGTATCCCCTTGGGAATTTTCCAGCCTCCCTCTAATCCGTGCCAATCTAACTGATTTCCTCCGTTTCAATGGTCTATCTGGTGTATTGTTAGTATGCTTACGTTTTGGGGATGGCATAGTCAATCCCCCATCTATCATGGCAATTAGCTCTTCCCAGCTGCTTTGTTGTTGAGCAAGGTTGTGGCTAACTATCAACTGTATTAGCCCATGGTGACTTACTATCGATTCTACATGTTGTGACTTTCTCATGCTTCAGGCAACATCATGAAGTAATGAATTTAAGAATGCAGGTAAGTTCACATAGCATTTATGTTTTAATACGGCTAAAAGTTTAAGGTGTCGTGGTCTTACCATAACTTTCCTACCTTCACAAGTGATGTAGCTCTGGATGATCTTCGCTAATTCTGCCCACGGCTCTCCTAATGCTGCTGGTAGAACTCCCTTTCCTCTGACTGTCAGGTTCTGGCCTTCATCCAGGAAGATTTTTATGATCTTTCACAGTCTCTCCTTCTTTAACGTCCACACAGGCCCAGTGGTTGGCAGTCCTGAGACCTCTGCAATTTTGTCATCGGTGACTGCTATGTGTCTCCCCCTTACTGTGGAGTGATATTCTTGCAAGTTCTGCAAGAATTCTATTGCTATGGTCTCGTTGGATTCCTGTAAACAATTGAGATAAACTAACCAACCTGCCCTTGCCAGGATTTCTCGTGCAGCATCAGAGACTATTAATACCTATGATTCTCTCTGAATTGATCTTCCTCCCATGCTTTTAGCTCACTGTAAAATCGCAGAGATGGCAATGGAATAACAGGCTGTTCAAACTATTAAAACATAGAGAAAATAATGAAATAGCAGGACTTTCTCAAATCCTGAGTCACTTACTAATTTCCACAGAGCATACTACGGAAATGGCTTGGGAACAGCAAGCCATGAAAATTGAAAAACAATATATCGTTGAGCCTTGCTATTCCCAAGTAAACAGTTTTCTGAATAATAGTCTGACACGTATACCAGCAAATTATGAGGTTACCTACCTGCTCCCTACAATGTAATAGGTCGTCCTCGGCCGTCAAAAGAGGGAGTGGCGTGCCGAACTGCCAGAATACAGAGTCATAAAGGAATAGCATATGCCGAAATGCCATGTGTTACAAAAGGAGAAGATTGTTGAAATCGAGGTGTATAGGAGGATCGCTTAAGAAATAAGAAAATGTTGTGATATGATGCGAGGCTGGGAGGATATGACAGCGGACGTGCACAAAAAGTCCGATGTGGTCATTATCAATTTTTCCGTCATGATTGGTTGTAATAAATTTTCATGTGTATAATGGTTTGGAGAAATGATATACATAATCTTATGTATCATATTACAAAGGTATAAGACATAGAAGGGTGTTTATGATTACTATTGGTGTATAAGGAATGTGACTTTGATACCATTACCAGAGCTCTGCTACCGACAGATGTCCATAACCTTGACAGAGTTGTTTGTTTCGCCCATGGAACCATGATCATTTGTGTATGCTTAGGGAGTGTTGTGTAATGTCAAAATGTAGGCCATTATACTGGCTTGGTGACTAGTTAACAATAATGCCATTCACCAGGAAGGAGTGAAAGGTGGGTAGGCCGGCTCATGATGAGACCTCCTATTCCGAGGACTCTTTATTTTCTCTGATGTGCCTCTTGGATCATATCCCTCGTATAGTGGCCATAGTGGGAATGCCACTTCACTTTCTTCCTTATGATCATGGTAGGTTGGCTCTTGATGAGACCCCATATCCTGCATTTGACAGCCCATAAGTTATATAAACTTTTCTCTCTCTCTCTCTCTCTCTCTTTTTTTCATAAAGTACTTTCCTATTTATACACAAAGGGTGGTTCAGCACTCCTTAAGAGTAGGAATGGTGGAAGAAATCTTAACATCTCAATAGAAAAAAACAGACCCTTTGTTCTTATTCCTTAATAATGATCAAAGAAGATTATGGGAATTTAAAAATAACCACCATGATAAAGATAACCAATCATATAAGTATTAGTAGAATAATGACAGCGAAAGTAATGAATAATTTTTTCCTTTCCTCTTTCCTCTTATCAATTCAGAGCAATTTCTTGTAAAAATATCGATTTTATATAATTTACTGATTTCAGTATGTTGTAGTTTTGCATCCACTACATAAGTGTATAGTTGTGCTCTAAAAGACTTGAAACAACAGGAACAACAGGTATCTTTAAATTGGAACAGCGAGGAGAACAAGCATAAGTAAAAGGAATACGAGAATGTTGTTGTTTCAAAAATAAATAGCAAAAAAAATACAAGTGTCGTTCCTTTGAAAAATGAGCAACAGAAAATGAAAGTTTCGTTCCTTTGGAAAAGGAACGGAAAAAAATGAAAGTGTTGTTCCTTTGGAAAAGGAACATCAGAAAACACAAATTTTGTTCCTTTGGAAAAGGAACAACAAAAATCAAAAGTGTCGTTCCTTTGGAAAAGGAACAGCAAAAATCAAAAGTGTCGTTCCTTTGGAAAAGGAACAGCAGAAAGCAAAAATGTCGTTCCTTTGGAAAAGGAACAGCAAAAATAAAAAGTGCCATTCCTTTGGAAAAGGAACAACAGAAAACACAAATTCTATTCCTTTGGAAAAGGAACAGAAAAAATCAAAAGTGTCGTTCCTTTGGAAAAGGAAAAACAGAAAACACAAATGTCATTCCTTTGGAAAAGGAACAGCAAAATGAAATTGAAAAAGGAACAGCTGAAGCAAAAGGTGTCGTTCCTTTGGAAAAGGAACAACAAAACAAAAATGTTGTCCCTTTGGAAAAGGAACAGCAGAAACAACAACAGTGCACACAAATGTTGTCCTGACAGTGTTGTTCCTCTTGATTAAGGAACAGTAGAAAAGTGCAAGTACAACAAAATAGTGAAGGTGCTATAAAGTGCAAATACAAAGAAAAATATGTACAAAGAGTAATTTATCCTAACAAAACAAAGGAATTATGTACAAAATGTAAAAAGAATTGAATCACTTAATGAATCACAGGTGAGGAAGATTTCTCTTCCTCCTCCAAAATTTGCATGTCAGAGTCTTCGCGTAGTCGCTAGTAGAAGGACTCCCGAGTAAGTGGTTTGCGGTATAGTCGAACTCGGTGGCCATTTGCCTTGAAGGTATATCCAGATCCGTCAATGGTGGTTAGAGTAAGGGTGCCATTATCATGAACCTTCTGGATTTCATATGGCCGCAGCCAACGAGTCTGAAGTTTCCCAGGAAAATCATAAAACTTGGAATCGTATAAAAGCGCCCAATCTCCTTCGCATAAGACTTTATTTTTAATGAGAGAATCATGCCATTTAGCTCGTTGTTGTTGGATTAATGCAGTGTTTTGGAGGGTAGAGAGCCTGATTTCATCTAGCTCATTGATCTACTGTAATCTACTAATATGTGCCTCATTTAGATCTAGGCCGACTTCTTGTGATGTTCGTAGTGTTTGGATTTCGAATTCTATGGGAAAAATTGGTTGTTTTCCAAACACCAATTGGTATGGTGAATAGTTGGGAGTGCTTCTCCATGTTGTTCTGTAAGCCCACAAGGATTTTGGTAGTCTTGCAGCCCAATCGCGTCTATGTGATGCAATGGTTTTTGTTAAGATTGCTTCTATTATTTTATTGTTGCTTTCTACTTGACCATTTTCCTATGGGTGGTATGGAGTAGTGATTTTGTGATGGATATGATAGTTTTTTAGTGTTGCAGCAATCTTGTTACTAGCAAATTGTGGTCCACCATCTGTAATTATATCTCTTGGAAGCCCATAGCGCACGAATATATGGAACAAGAACTGTATGACAGAATCCTCTGTAGCTCTCGGCAATGCCTCTGCTTCAACCCATTTGGTGACATATTCTATTGCTACCAAAATATATGTTTTCTGGTTCGAACATGGGTTAATTGGACCAACGAAATCGAGGGCCCATCGCTCGAATGGTTCAATAACGGCCTGTGGGTTCAGGGGCATTTCGTCGGACTGACCAGGGCGTCCTGGAAACTGTCACAGGCTTGAACGAACTTCTTTGCATCTTTGAAGATCGTGGGCCAATAATACCCTGTTTGCAGGACCTTATGTCCAGTTCTATGATCTGTGAAATGTACGCCACGTGGTCCGTCATGACAAGCTTTTAAAATGTCAAAAATTTCATCCTCGCGGACGCATCTCCTGATGTGCATATTTGCCCCTGTATGGAACAGGTAGCCCCTAATCCAAGAAAATCGAGCACTTCGCTGGACAATTTGTTTTCATTCATTGGGGGTCAGATGTTTCGGTAATTTACCTACTGCTAAGTAATTCGCAACATCAGCATACCAGGGCATTTTAATAGTGACAGAAAACAAATGCTCATTTGGAAATTGATCTTCAACTGCTGCTGCGTCCACTGGTTTTGGCATTCGTGAGAGAAAGTCAGCGACATGATTTTCCTTTCCAGGTTGGTCCTTTATTGTAATATCAAATTCCTGCAATAAATCAGCCATCTAGTTATTCTACCATTTGTGATTGGTTTATTGCTAAATATTTTATGGCAGAGTGATCTGTATACAAGATAACAGGGTATCCAGTAATGTAATGCCTGAACTTATTGACAGCATGTATTACGGCTAGAAATTACTTTTCAGTAACATTATAATTCAACTCAGCAGGGGATAAATTCTTGCTAATATAATAAATTGCATATGGTTTTTTATCTTCTTCCTACCCAAGGACTGCTCTAATAGCTGTATCTGAGGCATATGATGAAATTTGAAATGGCAGGTCCCAATTTGGTCCTTGAAGGACTGGCGCTGTGGACACAAGCTTCTTCAGATCCTGGAAAGCACGGTCACATTTTTCTGTCCAAAGAAAATCAACATTACCTGTTAGTGCATATAGAGGTGCAACAACATGCGAAAAATGTTCTATAAACCTTCTATAATAACCAGAAAATCCAAGAAAATTGCGTACCTATGTTTGAGTGGTAGGAGTGGGAATTAGCAAGATTAATTGAATTTTAGCTAGGTCTACCTGTATGCCAGCTGTTGAGATATAATGGCCTAGAATAAGTCCTTCAGTCATCATCATATAGCATTTTTCATGGCTTAAACAAAGCCCGGTGGCAATGCAGTGCTGCAGGACTTTTTCCAGTGTCTCCAATGCTGGGTCAAAATCGTCTCCGTATGGTGTCAAGTCATCCATGTACACTTCGAGCCCTTCATTTATTAAGTCTGAAAAGATACTGAGGATATCCCTTTGAAATGTGGTAGGAACATTGCATAATCCAAAAGGTAGAACTCTATAGGCAAATGTTCCCCAAGGACAAGTAAAAGTGGTTTTGTCTTGGTCTTCAAGGGCAATCTGAATCTGATTGTATCCACTAAACCCATCTAAGAAAGAAAGGAATTTCTTTCCTGCCAAGGTGTCTAATACTTGGTCAATGAATGGAAGGGGACAGTGATCTTTTTGTGTTTCTTTATTTAGCTTCCTATAATCCACACAAATCCTCCACTTTCCATTCTTCTTTGGTACCACAATAAGTGGAGAGACCCATTTACTATCAGAGATAGGGTAGATGAAGTTGAAATCTAAAAGTTTTTGAAGTTCAGCTTTTACAATGTCTTTTAGATGAGGATTAAGTCTCCTTTGTGGTTGGCGAACAGGTCTCGCATCCTTTTCTATGTAAATGTGGTGTGTACACAATTAGGGATCAATTCCTTTCATATCGGGGTAGTCCCATGCAAATGCTTCTTTATATTTCCTCAATAGTTGGATAAGCTTCTCTTCTTGTTCAGAAATCAGGTTTGCATTAATGTTTAAAGTCTTTCCTTGCTCAATTTCTACAATTTTTCTATTTGAAATAAAGGTAGTAGGTATTGTTTGATCGTGTGTATCCTTAAGAGGATCTTCTTCTAATTCATTATCAAATGCTACTTCTATCATGTGACATTGTATGTGGGATCTGGGTTCAGTTTGGCTGATAAAATTATTAATGGCATCATCTTCTGTTTGGTCTTTGAAATCAAGGGCCTCTTCTATGGTTAATGGAGATCTAATATTTTCAGTGAGGTATGATACAGGATGCTTGTTATTTTTTATTATTGTGACACTTGGCTACGCTGAAGGATATAAAGCTAGGTTCTTGATATTTTCCCCTCTAGTTATGGTCATATTACCTTGCCGACAGCCAATATAAGCATCGGCAGTTGCAAGCCAAGGTCTTTCTAAAATTAATGGATGTCCATCAAGTCAGTTTTTGGGGTTTATTTTCAGAAAATCGGCCGGATACTCCCAGGAGTCAACGGATATCATGACATCATGTAGTGTGCCCTTTGGCCTAACAATAGATCGGTCAGCCAGTTCTAGTAAAGTAGAGGTCGATTCTACTGATGTAATGCCCAATTTTTGGCAAGTGATAGTTGTTAAAATATTAATTTCAGCTCCTAGATCAACTAAGGCATTTGAGAAGGTTTGACCATAGATTTGTACGGTTACTATTGGATTTCTTGGGTATTCATACTTAACAGGTGTTTCTTTTCTTGATAATAAGTCAGATAGAGTACCAACTACTTGGACTTTTGGATTATTTGTTATTTTCCTCCTTGGTTTCTTTATACATAGCTCTTTAACAGTCTTTACATATATCGGAATGTCTTGAATGGCTTGGAGGAATGGGATTTTTATGTACAAGTTTTTTAGTTCTCCCAAAATGTCAAAATCAGGATATTGTATAGATCGAGGTATAATTAATCATTCTAGGAATGGGGGAGAGGATGTGGTTGTTAGATTATGAATTTGTTGTCTGGTCACGTCCTCTTCTTGTGGCGGTTGTTCTATAGGTAACTGATTTTCAACTTGAGATGTTTTATCTCCCTCTGTTTCGATGATATGCCCAAATCTTAATTGAAATGTCATTACACTCCCTTAGATCGGTTCCTATTTCTGGTGTTTCAGTTATTTGGATAGATTGGACCGGTATGTTATTCGAATTAGGGTTGGGTTGGGCTGGGAGCTGCGGTCTTAAGTTAGACTGGGGGTTTTGTTGTAAGGCTGGCAGTGTAGGTTGAGGGAGTGGGATGGTTCCTACTGGCTGATTCATCGGTCTTTGCTAGTTTGTTTGCCAGGCTTGACTCTGTGAAGTAGGAGGGGTCCATTGTGCTGGATATACATTATTTTGCCAATATGGTGGGGTATAGGGAAAAATTTTCCAATTGGGTTGGCTTGCTTGATTTGGCCATGGAGATGATGAAGGAAATGGCTGTTGTGACCAATTCGGGAAGGGAGGTTGATTTTGCCACATTGTATTATATTGTTGAGCATGATATTGTGGAGGCTGAAAAGAAGGAGTTGGGTCTAAAAACATACTTGATTATCGCGGTTGCCATTGACAGCATTGATTGAGTAGATACACTGATTCTGGCTCTTCTTCTGCTTCCTTGTATACTGCTTTCAATCCACGAAGTGAGGGACAGATCTCTGTAGAGTGGTCTTTTGTACAAATGGCGAAAACTTGGACTGCATCTAATGGACACTCCTTATGGCTGTGTTTCTTTTTGCATCTGGGACATAAGATTGCCAGATTCTGTTCTGCCTCCGCTTGCTTTCGTTTGGCCTACATAATATCAAGTTTTGTTGTCAGTGTCCCCAATATGTCAGTTTTAAAATTTTCTAATAAATTTCCAATTTCTGCACGGGTTACTCCTTCTGCTGAAATTCTGTTATCTCTTGCAAACCAATCATGTTCTACTGGTTTTAGTCTTGTGCTACCTCTCGAGCTCATGATACATAGATTAATAATGTCAACAAAATTTTCCTAATAAATATCTCATTTTCCCATAATCTTAAATGTTTCAATCCATTGTTCCTTCATTCCCCTAATTAATGTTGTTTTTAATACATTATCAGGTAAGGGTAATGATGCATAAGGAGATCTTTGAAGATTATACTGAAAACGTTCAACATACTCCTCTGATGTTTCATTTGGTCTAGCTACCATCTGAAATATTTCATCTTTTAACTCTCTAGACCTACAATAATCCTGATATTTTTTTAGAAAAGATTCTTTCATTTGATCCCAGTTATTTATAACACCACCACCCAATCCCATAAACCATCTTAAGGCAACCCCTTTTAATGCAGAGGGAAATAATTTCAGCATCTGGGGATCGATGGTATAGTCATATCCTCTACACAGCACATCGAATTCAAATAGGAATGCATCCGGATCTTCTGATGTAGGGCCATGGAATATAGGGATATGCTGAAGAGGAATTGCTTTCATAGGTGCATTAGCTGCAGTATCCACAATGGGGTATTGCAGTGTAGAGGTTTAGGTGTTTGGCTGGTTCTGGGCCATTTGGTCAAATATATGCCAATAACCTTCTGGGATATCTAGGAGGGTATTCCTAGGTTGTCAAGGGGGAATGGCTTTAACGGGAATGGACTTGACAACACTTCCTTTATCTGGGATAATGAGAGTGACTAATGTCTGGGGGGATTCAGGTCCTTGAATTTCTTCAACTTCGTTATAAATGATTTTTGCATCACTTCCCTTATCTGGGCTGCTTAATGGTTGAATTACCCCAAGAGGAGATCTTGGTTCTTCAGTCTCTCCTATCTCTCCTCTTCCTTCACAAAGGTTGTTAAGATTCCCTTCTTGCAATGATTTTGGGCTAGAATTTTCAATTTCTTGAAAATCTTACTCTTCAGTTTGACTATGCACCTTAGCAAAGGCTACAAGTGGTGATCTTGTGGCCTGAAGGGAACTAGTAGGTTGTCTAGAAGTAACTTTTCTAGGTCCTACCGAAGGCTGAGATTCTACTTTCTTAAGGATTTCGTCTATAAAGGTCGATCAGCCAAGGGTCACTGGCCCCTTAGCTTTATCAGGCTTGGGTAGAGGGTTGTGATTCCTTTTTGGCTTTTTCTGCTTAATCATGCACACAAATCAACTGCTAGGTTCTACCCAAACAAAACAGCAACAAATCTGCAAGAAAGCGAGCAGGGGAGCAGGGCTATTACATACTCCACACACAGGTTCTTACCTTTCGTTTTTAAAACCCAATTCTTTCCTAGTAGGCTCTTACACTACTCTGAAAAGAGACAAATTGCTACACTCTTCCCCGGCAACGGCACCAAAATGTCAAGTGATAAAAAGGGTCTTTTTCACCTCTAATTACCTCACATTAACTTGTAAATCCAGGAACGTTTTGTTATTTCAAAGAGTGTCTCAGTTTGAGGTTGTCATTTGTCAGAGTAATGCTAGTAGTATAGTGCTCAAAATAGAAGAGTAAACGGATGCTTGAAACAAGATCTACTTACAGCAAAGCACTTTAAAACCTAAATCCTGCATTCAGAAAACTATGCAATTTATCAGTCAAGGGTCCAGTAATAGTAACTCATCCCTCTGTAAATTGATGTAACTAAAGATAATCAAGGAACAGATCATCAATCTGGGGACTAGACAACAAATGTCACCGCCCACTACAATTTTAGATCATTCTGCATACCAAAGCAATGATAACACAAATAACAAGAAATGGAACAACAACTAGGAAATGGAACATCAAATAGAAAATGCAACAGCAACTAATTCTTATAAACAGCAACACTTTAATCTTCAGAAATGAGTGCAGCAATCGTATCCTACAGAAATCAGATAGCAATCTTTACTCTAAGAATAAATTGGACAACACACAGAAATAGAACGGCAACTGATCAACAATGAAATATAGAACATTACTCAGAGCCAAATGTAAATGCACAATAAACCAAGATAAATAACACACACGGCACGCCTTAATATTGAGAAAAACAATGATCTGATTTCGATACCACAAATATCAATCTTAGTTATAAAGAATAATGATTGTAATTCGTAATGGAACAGCAATGTCAGTTGAACAGCAACCGCAATTAAGTGTAAACCATAGATGAATACAGTAATACTAGTTTATGAATGTTATAACACGGTTACCCTGTAAATGAACAGCGATAGCATTCCATAAAGACTAGCAATATTGTATTAATGATTAAAGGAACAACAATGTGTTACAGAGTCAGAATGAACACTGTGACATTCCTGTCATAGAGAACGATATTACTTAGTCGAACGTAAATCAAAACAGCACCGTGATGTAAAATAACAAAACACATCAGATTACCGAACAAAACTGATAATGAAAACCATGCACAAACTAAAGATAATGGTACAGGAGCAAGTGTTCCACTAGGGCCAGGCCCTTAGCCTCCAGGGACACACCGCTTGAAATTATTCCAGGATCAAAGATGGAACAACAACTAGATTTATATTAAAGCATTAACACAGCGTTACAACGGATCACTTCTCAACAAGAGTCGATGATCAAAGTTTCAATTACAGAGAAAAGTTACATAGAAATTAACAGCAGATCCCCCCCTGGGCTAGCAGTGCTGCCCCTTTTTATAATGGCTGATGCGGAGATATCAATGATGCAAAAATAGTTAAGGTAGCGATCCCTCAGGATCAAAGGATCCTGAGGGATTCGCCAAACTATTAATTCCCAGTTATCCATTTGTTTTCTTGCGCTGAGTCGATATCTCTTTTTCCTTTCCTTGGCTGATACGCTTTAATTTGGATCACCTTGTTTTCATGTGGTTCCCCACCAAAGGGACAGAAATTAACTTGGCCCTGTCTTTTTCTTTGGAACGGAAATCTTTCGTTTTTCCCTTTTTCTACATAAGAAATGGCAATTATTAGTGTTTTTGTGTTGCATATAAATCCTATAGATTTTGTCATGATTTCTTATTATCTACCTAGTTCATGATGCAAGTTCATGATGCAAAGGGGCTATGAGTTTTAATGAAAAGATGACAAAATAATCAACAAAAACATACCTTTTTCAATACTCCACACATAGTCCTATAGTAAAAAAAAAGTGCAGTTTGTTTAGGGTTTAGGTAGAATTGATGAATTTTAGGAGTGGCTTTGATGGGAAATGTTTGGGTGAGTGTATTTAGGATATATGATGGTGTGGAATCATATAGGTATGAGTTTTAGCAGCATATTTAATAAGAGAAGGGTGAAAACCTTGTTATCTGCTTTCAAAACCCTAGGAGGTAAACATGAGACAAATAAGCATAGATGAGGGAAATGAAAGAAGTTTGAACCATGAGATAGATCACCAACCTATTTCAACAGTAGAAAAATGTGATCATGATGGAGCCAACCGCTGTAGAGGGCTCACAGTCTTGGTGAGATGATGGAGTTGCACCCTGGTATATGGGTAGCAGAGACAGGGTCATTTACATAGCATAGTTTCAGAAATCAAGTGTTGGATTCAAAAAGCCTTCTTGGCATGACAGAAACACCTTGGTGGAATGAAATGAAGTGTTGAAAAGTGTAATGGGCAAATGAGGAATGAATGAGAGTGAGTGATGAGCTTTTATAGATGGAGAAAATTGATTTTCCCTTTGTACAATAATAGTGGACCCACCAAACAGTTTACACTTGGACTTGACACTTTATTTTTGTGATATTATGATGATATTTCATTTGAGAGAATGAAATTAAAAACATAACCTTCAAACCTTAGTTACCAAACTAATCTCTACTATTCCTCCTAACATGAATTTAAATGGTAAAAAAAACAATTTTCAAGATTTACACCTAGTAACCTAGTGGTGACCTAATGACGACCTAGTAATGACTTATTAGGTGGACTATGAACAAAATGAATATGGGATTCTACTAATAATGATTTGTCTTGACCAAAGTAGTGTCTTTTGACCATGATATTGAAAGGAATAGTAGATACTGACCTTCCTAACCAGTGATCAAATTTTTATTGAAAAACTTTTTGAAACTAAAAATTTGACCAGAAACGCTAAAAATAGCTATGTAAAAGAACATTTGATCGTTGGTGACTGGCATGACTTGACAGGAACTAACTTTGGCTCCAGCTGGGGATGGAAGCTGCTTGGAGGTGTCAAGAACACCATAGACTAGGTAGCCTTATCCATTGGGCAATGGAGTCAAAATGCCATGGAATTGACTCAAACTGAAAATTGACTGACTTACTAACTTTGACAAACTGAACTGAATTGAATATAAAAGAAAAATAAAATTAGTAACTAATCAAATAAGCCTTATGACCTTCTCCTCGGGCTTCAAACTCCTATGATAGCCACTTGACACTTGAACATAAAAATTAAACTGGTATATACAATGATGGTGAGAATTTGTAGAAATTTTTCAAGTATGGTAGTGCTTGAGAAGCCTACCATTGATCGCTCCTCCTAAATAATCTTCCCCATTCATATTCTCCAATAGAAAATCATTCTTTCCCCTGAAAGTTGAGATTCAGTATGGTCCTTTCCATAAATTTTCAAACTTGCCATGTTTTCCTTTTTTTTCATTCCTTGCATCCCACCGAAAAACTACATCTCCCAAATTGAAATTGTCTTCTTTTGTCTTGTGATCATAGATCTTTTTTATTCTTTCTTGAAGTTTAAAAGTGTTTTGAAAAACTTCCTCCCTTGTTTGTTGTAAATGGATCATCTGATTTATCCTTTGTTGCATATCATTTTTTTCGTTGTCCAATTCCTGCAGAATTTTCATGACCAATACAACAAGAGATGAAGGAAAAAATGTGTCAACCCCGTACACCAACTGAAAAGGAGACATACCTATTGATTTCCTAGTACTAACTATGTCCACCCATAAAGCATTAATGAGCTTTTTGTGCCAGTTCTTCTTATTGACTTCTAAAACTTTCTTAATGATGTTGATCAAGGATTTGTTGGATGATTTGTCCAGACCATACCATTGTGGATGGTAAGTAGTGCAATGTCCCTATATAATATGATACTTTGCAAAAAACTCTACCATCTTCTTTGACTTGAAAGCAGCAAAATTATCAGTGATTATCTTCCTAGGGTAGCCAAATCTAGACAAGATATTAGATTCAATAAACTAAATGATAACAGAATTAGTAGCTTGCTTGGTTGGGATTGCTTCAATCCATTTTGTAAAATAGTCTATGGCTGTCAAGATCCATTTATGTTGTGCTGATGATGAACGATGGATTTCGCCAATGAAATCAAGGCCCCATTGCTGGAAAGGAGCTCTGATTGAAATGGGTTGCAAGGATAATGGCAAAAGTTTTCTTTTTCCTTGGAAAATTTGACATTCATGACAGCTCATCATTGTTTTATATACATCAGAAAAAAGAGTGGACCAATAGAAACCAGCTCTCAAATCTTGTTCATTGTAGTCTTCCAGAAGTGATGACCACCACAGTCTCCTTTGTGAAAGTCTCTCATTACATCCTTTGCTTCATTTTCTAGCAAACAATTCAGCAACATACTACCATGGTCTTTACAAAATAAAACAACATCAAGGATACAATATTTTGAAGCTTTCAACTTTAAATATCTAGTTTTACCTTTGGGTACTTCTGATGGAGGATTTAAATGCCGCAACACATAAACAATGTCGGAAAACCATGGAGATGAAATGAAGATATCAGACACTTGTAAGTGTGAGTCTTCTTCTTCTTTAGAAAGTGCAGAAACCAAATTGATATCTAATGCATGAAAATTAGATTCAGCCATGAGCTTATCCAAACCTTGTCCCTTGATGAGCTTTACTGGCTTTATCTCCAAATCATACTCCAACATGGTTGCGATCCATTTTGTCAGAGGGTTGAACAATTGAAGTATCATGACCAGTTGACTAGTGCTTTTTCTACCAAGCTTAAAAGGGACAACGTGACTATAGCAAGGTTTCAAATCTATGTTTTAAGGCAACTTATCTCTGCAACTACAAGGATTCTAGACACTGGAGAAATTTGGTTCAAAAGAGAAGACCTTGACCTTCAAAACTACAAGATGTACCTAAAAACACAATACAAGGCAGCTCCAACATATATTTTTCCATTCAAACATTTGTTGGATAGGTACACTCCTCTCATGAATATGATCATGAGGTATTTCACATGTGAAGGTAGGTATTCAAGGATATAGATCACATGAAACTTCTAATGTATTTCTCCGGTGTACAGCAAATCAATTTGTCCTATTACTTGTACAAAAATTTGGTCAAAATGGCAAAAAAGGTACAAAAGCAAGGGGAGAATCACTACACTAGTTCGTTTCATCATGGCCTAGTGAAAGTGCTAGTTTGTCATCAATTAGCACAAGCAAATATGTCTTGGGACCATTTTGCAAGTTTAGATTTTCCTCAATCTTCTTCAACTAGGTCTAGTGATAAAATAAAACCTACAGGATCACCAATGCAACAAGAGATTGCTTCTTCAAGTAGATCAACCAAGAGGAAAGATAGGGTAGAAGGGTCTTAAACATATTCCAGAGGTGATAGGCTTGTGTTTTCTCAAGGGATTGTTGAAGGGGCCAAGCCTACAACAGGTAAAGAGACAATTTTCTCATAGCATGAGGAGTCCTCTCATCTGGTACACATGTGTCAGCTATGGAGAAAGGACTAGAGGGTAGAGTTAAATATCAGATCATCAAGGATAAGGAGGATGAAATAAAGAGATTGGAAGGCAAATTGACAGAGGCAAATGCTCTAATAACATGCCTGCAACAAGAGAATATGCAACTAAAGGTGAACCAGATGATTCAAGACAAACAAGCAGCTACTTCAAGGAAAGAGGATACAAAGGGAAAAGCAGTGGTTGAAATGGAAGTATCAAAGGGTAAAGGAAAGAAAAGTGCATCAGGAAGACCAAGGACTAGAGCATCTAAAAGAGCCCTTGAGCTACAAAGAGAGGTTTCTCCACCAAAAGAACAGATTATGATAGATGACCTAATAACTAGAAAAATCAATGAAGATAGGGTTTATTGGCTTGATAAGGTAAATGGAGACCTGGAGAAACGCCTAAAGAAGGCAAACAGGAACAACAACCTGTAGATGCATATGACTATGCACTACTATACAAGAAACAATGTATCTCAAGTCAGGATCAAGCATTTGAAGAGCAAACTCAAGGAAAACCTAATTGGTCAAAAGGACAAGGAGAGGCTTGATTTACTTGATGATGCCTCCCTCATGGCATATCATATCCTATTTTACCCTCACTCGGAAATTTTGAGGAAATTTGGAGAAAATTTTGTCATTTCCAAAATTTTAGTCATTTTTTATTGTTTTAAAAACACAGGAAATTCTATAAACACATCTCCTTGGCGCTACACTTTCATCTCATAGCTACAAATGATGAAAAATTTATATCCCTAGTATCTTTTTCACTAAGTATCTCAAAAATCCAATTTTGGAAGCAAGTCAGCAAACTGGTGAAGAGAAAAAAGTCAAAAAAGGGGTGAAAAAGACACTTTCGGCCACTGTTCTGGAACAGGCAATGCGCTTATAGAGTCACCTTGGGAGAATTGATTTGTGAAGGCCTTCCCTTACTCCATTCCCAAAAATTCAAATTGATCTGGAAACTAGACAGAAAATTCTAGTTGACCGTTCTCTTACTTTTAAAATTCGACTTCCAAAAGACCTCCAAGAACTGCTTGCAAGGTGGCGCTACACTTATAGCAGAATGCGCTACGCTTATACCTCTCGTTGTCTTTTTCACTTCAATTTCGCCAGATTTTTGTTTTATAATGTAATTTGGATATTTTAAAGACTTGGTGATGTAATTATTGAGTTAATAGGCATGATAGGTTGTTTTAGTGTTTAATTAAAGACTCATAAAGGTAGCAAAACTCAAAACAAAGTCTAAAAGAGGAGTTTGTGTTTGACCTTCTTACTCTCTCTGGTTTGTTGAGAGATTATTGGTAATTGTTCCACCACCTAAGGATTCGACCCATGAAGGTGGGAGATGGTTGTTTTGAGTCTATATGTATGATTTCTCATTCATTGAGAAGGGTTGGACTTTTGTGGAGAGACTTGTACCTTATGTTTTCATACAGCTAATCAAGTAGAAGTTGCAGCTATTTTTCAAGAGTATTTGTTCAGTGAATCTATGGTGTTATTTTTCTTTCATATCAGCTTCTTATTGATGAAATCATCTCTCTTTACATGCTATGCTTTCTTCTTATGGTGTTCCTTGCAGCCATATAGGCAGAATTCTTAGATTCAAACCTCTGTTTATGTGGAAAATCATGCTTGTGTCTTTTCTTTTAATATTAATGAATTCATGCTAATACATGCTCATTATGATATCTTAAACTCTCAGACCTATACTACATTGAATAAATATTAAGTTCACCACAACACATTGTTATCTAGCTCCTCTTTATGCATGTTACTGCACACATGATACTTTGACCTAATTACCTGCTCTCATCCCTAGTCCACCGAACCTAAAAAACCCTAAATTTTCAAATACTCAAACAATACTTATACATCTAGCCTAAAATCCAGTTATTCATTGAAAAATCCTTAGAGAGATCCTTCTCTGGTTCAGTAGGGCTAGCTACTGAACTGAAAGTGGTTCAAGGTTACCTCTTTCGATCTCCCCCTCAGCCTATGACATTGTAGAGGATAACAAGACCAAGAAGGCAAAGGAAAGGAAATATCAAGCAAGGAAGAGCATAATCTAGCAGCTACAACTGTATTATTTACTGGTATTGATTTTCATGTGTGATTTCCTTGCTATTTTTGGCATACATGGTACATGTGTGTGCATATTTGGTTCTTTTGTTGTCATTGGCGTGTGTTTTTCCAGGTGTGACAATGTTCTTCAACCTTGCCTTGTCATTTCTGGATAGCCATGGTGTGATGGGTTCTCTTGTATTTGGTTGAGCTAGATTGTCGGATGGTTTCAAAACTAAGTGAGGTGGTATCTAAAAGAAGGAACACAAGGCCTAGGAATCCATGGACCAGACTAGGATTGCGGTAAAGCCATATTTTGTGTGCCACAGTGGGCCTAGGAATAATTGATCACTGAATGGCAGGATATACGGTAAATCCTAGAGGGTGAATTCTTGATTAGGCCTAGGAATCCTGTACTATTGTATGGCAGGATATACGCCAAATCCTAGAGACTAGGAGACAGTAAAACTCCTCATGGTGTAGGTGGAGAAATCCAATGACATCCATGCTTGTTTAGGGTCTAGTGATGTAAAGGGGATTGTGCTAAATCCTGAGGAAACCTAGTTTGGTTTGGTTTTTAGTCCCACATTCACGCTTGGAATATGGCACAGGGGTGATTAGCTTAAAGAAAAAATTGGTTCAACTAATATATGGGCGGGTCATTTGTGGAAGTCCCATACTTGGTTGGATTTCACATTCATTAATAATAGTTTCTTCTCCTTAGTATTTCATGTTTAAATGTACTGTCTTACATGTGGATTGTATGGTTTTTATATCCTTGTTATTTCTATTGATTATATGCTAGTTATGAGTATGTTTTTTGAAAAACTTGATGTATGGCTCTCACATGTTTTGATTAGTAATGAAAGTACAATGAATTTATGACCTAATAGATGATAATGCAACTATTGTGATATGCCAACAATGCTTATTTATGAATCTCATATATGTATGAGACCCCTATGCTCAGATTTGTTGTTATAACCTGTAGAATGCATATTTGTGACATATTTGACGAAATTCCTATCATGGCTAGTAGGGGTTTAATCAAGTCATTAATCAAGTGTTTGCATTTATGGTGAGCTCCAATATTGCAGCAACAATGCTGCAACTCCTGGGACTCCCTTCTTTACTTTTATCAACCCGGTAGTTCATAACAAACTTGGAAGCGACGGTGTTGTATGCACAAGTACTAGCTCTTGCCGCAAATGTCACTTGGTCAGTTGGCACAAGTATGCTAGGGGCTCAAGCCAACTTCTATGAGCCTGGGAAGAGGTTGATTAACTAATGGATGGAAGCTAGCTCGAAGGAAGCTAATCTATTTGCAGAAGGAAACTGAAAAGTTGAAAGCAAACGCAAACCCTAGCAAACCCTAATCTTACCAGCTAGCCCTACTGATGCAAGAAAGAGGATGCAAGCTACTGGGAGAGATGCCATTAACTTCTAAGAGGATGAAATGCATATATCTAAGTTATGTCTACAGTAAAATCTGAGAGAACCATCTTTTTGTATTTTTGAATAAGTTGTCAGAATTATCATGCATGCGATTTTTAACTGTTTTGGACTGTGCAGAGGTGGATTGGTGAGAGGAAATGCTTGGAAGAGGTCAGGAAGGTTCAGAGAGGACCTAAGGGGTCCCTAGCACCCTTCCTGAGAGTTTCAAAGAGTTTGGCCTTCAAGAAACTGCCTTCGTGAGCTTCTACAGGAAGTCTGCAGGGGTTCTACAGGATGTCTGGAATTTCTACAGGATGTCTGTAATTTTCTACAGGATGTTCAGAAATGGGATTTTGGAGCATGGATGGAGGGAAAAATGTGGAAGAATGAGTATGGAGGTGAAATAGAGGTGTAGGGGAGTTCAAGACTTGGAGGACGGAGTTGAGGAGTAGTGCAGATGGTTAGATTTGTTCAAGGAGGGATGAAGTGATGTTGCACAAGAAGGTGAGAATCATGGCAAGTAAGCGAATGAGGCAAATGCAAGGTAAGGGTTCTAAGTGAAGGATGAGACAGGTAGGTTGGATGGAGTATGTGTAGGTAAGGAGGGGTAACAGGTACTGTGCAAGTGGCTTTTCAAACTGAACAGACAAACACTTATAAAACCTATGACCTAATTACTTTACTCTATTCTGACCTAAGTAAGAGCAAAAGGAAATTAACAGCAGTTTATTCGAAATGAAATGCATGAAATAACTTATGAAACTAAGCAATCATCAACTGAAGCAATTAAACACTACTAATATCAGCATCTGCAAATGAGGATTCCAACACTAAGAATTGCATGACAAAGCAAAACAGCGTTTTTGTTGGCAGCAATGTCACCTTTGTCCCAACTCATGATCCCACTGAGGGAGAGGTGAGATCAGAGGTGCTTGATGGCCTTTCTTTGGAGATATTCCCTGTTACTAATCTATCAACTAAATCTAAGCATGCGAAAGCCTATCTGATCATTAACCATGACCTATGTAATCAGCAAGTTGTTAATCTACTAGACAGAAATTATTTTGCAAAGACACAAAGAAAACAGATAACAATACATGAAGGAGGCCTTGGCTCTTAGGTTGGGCCCAACCCCAAGAGCTACAGGCTTCTATAAAAAACTCAAAGTTGATGCCAAATAGAATTGCTTCTCATTATCCAAAAATAATCATCACAAGAAAGTTATACAAAAGTAGCTACAAGAAAACGAGCTGGAAAAATGACAGCACTCTAGTGCAAAATTACAACAGTTCCAAAAGTAAACTACGAAAGCTGAGGCCTTCTTATTTATACACTACGAGGGCCTAGCATCCCTCCTAAATTCAAGGGATTCGGCTGTTCCAACTGCAGTAAATAGTCACTCTTCCCAAAGCTGCTTGGTTGCCTTTAAGATTCGTTTTGGTGGCCTGTTGAGCTCGGAGTTTGAGGGTGGAGATTTCGAGGAAGGGTCATTTAATGCTAGAGACAACCCCCCTACGAATGCTCACCTCAAGCTTGGCTGTCACCTGTCCCATGATTGCTTGGTTTTGCTCCATACAGAAAACCTGAAATAACCACGTATTAGCCTCCCTAGTAGAGTGACCACCCTTATTCGTTCAAACAACATAAACATACTAAAAAACATGCATAATCTATGAAAAATGGAGGATTGAACAAGGACAATTAGGCAAAATGAGCCCAATAAGTTACCCAATTCGGGGCTCATCATCATGCCCCTGCTAAATGGGTTGCTCATCCTTTGAGCAACTAGTCCAACTCATCATCCTGGATAGCCTTGACTGCCTCCCTCACATCCCAGGCCTCTAAAGTGATATCTTTTGCATGGTCATGAAATCTTGCTTTGCTTTTCACTTCTTCCCACTGTTTGTGCTGCTCTTCTTCTCTGACTCCCTCTAACAACCCCAAAAGCAAGGGAGGACTGAATTTGAGGCCGATCCAGCTAGCCTAAAGATTCTGCATGGAATGTTTGTAGAGAGGCACTCTTGCCAAGGCCTCCCTCATCCTTGTGGGGGTGTGGTATTCTCTAATCTTTAGGCTGTGGGACAGTGAATTCCACCTTCAAGAACAAGCATGAATACAGTTATCCCCCGGCAATCTCTCCATGTCCTCAAAATGGGCTATGGCTTGGGCTTGTCTTCCCATGTAATCTGGTAGGGCCTGAGGGTCATTGGCCAAGTGCTAGTGGGCAAAAATCAATGCTAAAGGATCGTCCGGTTCTACTCTAATCAATAGTGGCTCATGTAGCTCCCTATTCATAATGTTTTGGACCTTTGTTGCTCTCTTTTCTTCATGATTTAGCCAAGAGGCCATGGCCATAAGTTGTACATCCCCTACCGCAGCATTAGGGTCCCACGAGTTCATGTTGGGAAGGGCCAAGTTGTGTACGTAAAACTCTGATAGCTTGGCCTTGTCTTCGGATGAGCTACTGTCACATAGAGCCATGAATTGAGAGTAGTTCTGAAATGGAGTGATACCTTTCTGTGCCAAAGGGTTAATTTGAAACTGCAACCACTGATCCTTGAGGTTTAAGGCGTAGGATTTGGCTGGCTGCCTACACTGCAAAGCTTCCATCGCCCAACTAGCCATGCAGGCCAGTTGGGCCTCCTTTTCTTGTGCCTGTTGTTTCAAAGACTGTATCTCTAGGCCTGCTTGCAATTCTTTTTCCTGTAGATGTCGATTCAGTGTCTCAATTTCAGCCTGCATTCCTTCCCTTCTCTGTTGTTCATCAGGTGTTTTATTGGCTGTTGTGGGCTCCTCCTGTTGGTGTTGTCCACTGAAGGTGTGGGGCCTATCCTCCATAAGTTGTCCCTGTAATCGTCGTTGTTGTTTGAGCAGCTCATTTTCTTCCTAGAGCTTGGCCCGCTGGCTGCTTTCTATATAACGTACCAAAGCCAATTCTTTCCTTGCCTCTTTGAGTTGTTCCTCCAAGGGACCTATATCAGCCACACCCTTGGACTTGGCGATTTTCATCCAAGTGTGGGTCCTCACTCTCTCTTCCTCCAGTGCAAAGAAGAGTGGCACTGCAAATTTTTGGGGAATTATCCTTCCCGCCTCTAGCAAGTTGTAGTAAGAGCCCAGGTTGGGCTGGGGGCTTGGTCCCTCATTTTCTCAGTCTTTTCCTCCTCCTGGGATGATGTAGCTGCCTTCTCTTCCAACTCTTCGGTCTCCTTTAGCCTAGCCAAAGTATCCTGTAGAATTGTCTCAGCATCCTGTAGAGAGGCCTTTGTGTCTAACATCTTCATTCTTTCTCTCCAGGTGGATGTCTTCGGGCTTCCTCATTCATAAGTGATGGATGCCTTGGAGGGAGACCTCTCCTTTTGTGTAGCTGGGGTGTCTACAATTGTGATTGGTTCTTT
>APFE031062164.1:322203-334243 GCA_000404065.3 Pinus taeda | reverse complement strand
AAATATAATAAGAAACTGTGACCATAGCAATCTAGGACAATTATTTTTTTCATAAAAAAAAAAAAAATGATAGTTTTTCAAAGTGTTTAAAAACATAAATTTATGTTTAGCTACCTTATTGATATCAAAAGAAATGTACAACATGTTTGTGATGGTTTTTGTTACTCCTCCTCTCTCCTACCGAATATAAACAAAGGGGTTTAACTCGGTTGCCCATTCTACCAATATCAGTTATCCCTCTAATCATCATATACCTCATCTAATGAAATGGTTTTGAGGGATTACCTACAGTAAGATTCCTAAGACAAAATATGGTAGAATAGAAAGAAAATATTCAACTCTTTAACACCAAACCTTTTTATTTTATTTTATTTTAATTGTAATTATGATAAGCGTTTTATAAACCGCTCAAGTGTATAAGCCAAATAACCATACAATGGACTATAATGCAATGCATCAAAATTTATTTGACTATGGCAACCCACTACGCCAATCCAACAATGGACAAATGATATAACATTAACCACTATTAATTTCACCAGATCATATGAACATTCGAATGGCTAGGTTTTGCGATGCGTTCAACCCGCTTACTCCAAATAAGGATCAACCTTTGTTGGGCAATGTGGCAGATATGATAAATAAGGGCACCATCACCTTACCTCCCACAATAGATGGAGAACCTTTGGCTAAATGGCCTCTTGGCCCTTGCTTCCAATGCTTCACGACTACACAAATAAATGGATGGCCTTTTAGCCTCTACAACCCAAATTTATGTATGGAACGACCCTTTATTCATATGTTGTGTCTATGAACGACCCTTTATTCATATGTTGTGTCTATGAACGACCCTTTATTCATACGTTGTGTCTATGTGGCCCTCACAATAGAGAAACATGCTTTAGTGGGTTAATGCCCATTAATAAAGCATGATGGCCCCACCCTCCAATGACGAGAGTGGTCAAAATCTCAGTAAATGGCAACTTTATGCAACATGATCCACTCCTTAGTGATGGGCTCGTAGCCTTCCAAGCACGTATGGAAAATGCTCCCTAATACTAGTGCAATGTATATATGGCTATGCATCCCTCAACGTATTAGATCTTAGACCTAACCCTTATGTAATTTGTCAACTTGATAATTCGCAGATGTAATCTTTTTGCAGTGATAACGAACATTCCAAGCTTCTCTGCGATTAACCTTGCCATCTTATGTCGATGCTTTTTACCAATGGCCCAATAATAATAATGTATTTGTTTCTTAAATAAAAAGAAAGGAATTAATATCTGCAAAAGATCTAGATAAGATCTTCTCGTCCTTTACAACTTACATGAACAAATCTCATAACCCTTCGATGAAATAAAAAAGATGGGAGAAATCGAACCAGCTAAGGTGGTATCTAGTACCACTCAAGTTGGGTTTCTAACTAGGGTGAGATAGGATCCCATCGAAGCTAGCCTGAGGATCTCACCTAAAACCCTCACTTGTAGAAAACTCGTCTAGCTTCCAAATCAAATGCTAAGAGATAAAATCAAATTACATACCTTCCCTTCAACCTTCCTCCTTCCTTGTTATAGATTTCGATTGGGCTATTTCCAAATTTCTACAACTAACCATAATACCATCGATTAATACCACCGACAAATACCATCAAAAAATACGTTACGAAAATACCTTCTTACCTAATTATTTATTAAAATCCATTATTTTTCCCTTTTTGATTATAAATCAAGGGTCCCCTTTTTCCAAAACTCTCCCTATCACTAGCCTAAAGGAACAAAGGGATAGTACGGGTGACATATTCCAATAATTAGTTGGTTGGGGATATTATATTCCTCGCCACCCAAAATTGCTTTCCCTCAAGTAATTTAAGTGTTGGATGCTACAATATATGCTCTCCCTTCTACTTCAAAGTGGGTTGTTAGTAAGGCTGCAGACAGATATATAATAAATAATGTCTAATATTAAAGTGAATTTAAAATGTGAAAATTCCACATGTTCTTTGAATATTAGTAATATCCACATATTCGAACATACACGTTGTCACACTTTCGGTGAATTTTGAGGGTTGTGGATTTAATTGCAAAATTACATTAATGCTTACATTTTTCTTATTGGACCGTGTTTTGTATCTGATTGAGTTGATGCGAAGTTGTGCTTTAAAACTGGAAGAATATTGGTTGAAGAGAAAGGCTAATTATAAAAATAACAATTTATTTTTTATTTTTTATGAACTCGAAAGGAATGGAATGTTTAAGAGTAATATTAAGAAGAAAAATAATGAAAAATATAATAATTTTGAATATAGACTTCAATACTTTTGTTTCACCAACTTAATTTTTTTTTTTTTTTTGTAAATTGAGTATGTCCATTACTATTAACAAAATATTTACAACAGATACATCATGGTCTCATCCCGCCCCGAAGGGAAACCGAGACTCTTGACCATCCAGAAAAGGCAGATTAAAACAAAATTGAGTGTTAACCACTGTTCCAAACCAGTTTTCCATATCATTTTCTATAGCTATAGTCATACTATCAACTACTAAGTTCTTCCTACACAAAACAGCTATATATCGCATGCCAAATGAAAGCAAAACCAAGAGTTTCCAGAAAAACCAGGACCATGCCGTCGAGCGCTACTTGTCTGGTGCGTCCTGCTGGCCTTTCTCCTGCTTTACCAATACTCCACTGGCCACCAGCTGGTTCTGCAGATCCTCCAATCTTTTCTCCTGCAAGAGCATGGTGATAACTATGTCCTTCAGCTCCTTTTTGACATTGGGGAGGCTTTGGACCATTTCTGCCATCTCCATGGCAACCTGCTCTAAGGCTTTTGCCATAAGACGCTTCATGACCCAATAAAGATGGAGGGATTGTTTATACAGGGTCATTCTGCCCCTGGTATGGCCAGGGTCAGGCATAATGGCAGCCTAATCCTCCATTTCCTCTTCTGACTGCGCCTGTATCCCGTCCTCTTCCCATTGTTCCATTATTTTCCTGATTTTTGGATTCGAATTATCTCTGTATTCCTTCTCCGCAATTCGAATCCTGTCGTTTATGGTCTGTCTGGTCCGCCTGGAGTCGTCGCCCGCCGCTGGTTCATCCTCCTGCTCCTGGAGAGGGTTGCACCGGCGTCCCCTCCGGCTTCTGCCCTCCGCCACATCCCTTCGCTGACGGCCTCCTCGGCCCCTTCGACCTTGACCCCTTCTCCCTCTGCCACGCAGGCCTCCTCCGTTCCTGCCACCGGCATGGTCCCTCGCAGTCTCGATATCCTCGTTATCCTCTCCCGGCAGGCATTGCCAGCGATTCCTCCAGACCTCCTCCCCCTGGATGTCCTGCTGCTCCTCAATTTCCTCTTCAGAACTCTCCACAAACTGTACGCGTGGTTTCCCCTTTGCATCAACCTTCCTCTTGCCCTTCAAGTCCGTCGGACTTTTATGATGGACCTCTTGCCTCCCGCTTCGCAGCCACCTCCTCCCGCTTCCGCTACCTTCTCCTTCCATTGTCCTGGTTTCGCTGCACCTTCCTCCTCGCGCCTTCCTCAAGGTAATTATCCCAACCCAACAGCACCCCAGGTAGCAGTCTATCTCTGTTAATTCGTCCTCACCTCGAATTTTCCCAGCCCCCCCGCGCACCAGGTTGCAACAGGTAGAATTTTGGCAATCCTCGCAGACGGTTATCCCTCTCTTACTCCCGGTTTTAACAGCTCGCGGTCTGGTTGAATCATTGCCGAGGTAATGGCTGTATCCGCTCTCATGGCCCATCACATAATGGTGCTGCCTGCTCGCCGTCCTACCGTCCCATCCGCTGCTCGGATCACCTGCATTACTGAGCCCCTGATCTGCCTGTTCTCCCTGCCAACCGCTCCACCTGCCTGCATTATTCCTACCTCGTTCGATCTTCATTACTCCTTCAAACGTGCGCCGCCAGGACGTCACGTTACTCCAGGCCATGTCATCCAGCCCGATCGGGCGTTCACCAACTTAATTTTAAATATAAATGCATTTTTATTTTTACAAACTCAAGCATTTTTGTTTTTTATGAAAAAGAAGAAAATATATTGTAATTATTGAAAATCTTATTGGAATCTTTTTAGAGACACGTGTCAAAATCTTATTTGAAGTTTTTAGTAATGTGTTTAAATTGCAAGTAATTCTTTCTTTTATTTCTCAATGATTTAGTAAAAAATCCAATATTTTTATATCAACTTATAAATTGCTTTTTATATGTGTAGTCTTTCATATTATTTATTTTCATCTTAATTAATACTTAATCATGATTACACTTTGAATAAAAAATATTCAAACAAATAAAATAAAATATGTTACTTTTAAAACATATTTTAAAATATTTTTATTGTTCTTTAGAAGTGTTACAACTTACAACGTGACCATAGAAAATAAACCTTTTGTTATTTAAATATCCATGACATAAAATTAAATTAATTATCACTATTCAACATCAATAGCCTAGTGTTATTGTTTTAAAAGTTCCTCTTCATCCATGCATAATCTTCCATTCACATCCATGGATGGGGTTTGTTGAAAAAAGTAGAGATTTTCCATACAAATTTATACATATAATAAATTAAAATGAACAAATATGGCATTAAAGTTTATAAAAAAAACCATACACGAATAGAATTCTTAGTATCTCTACCTTGTCAAAGATAATGCAATTATGAACTATCTTACTATAGAGCTTACAAAAATACATAAACACTCCTATACAAAAAGTTCTAAAATAAAAAATAAAAAAATTCACATTGTATTTTTCCCAATGCCACCCAAGAAAAGCACTAAATTTCTTGAACCAATTGGTTCCTTAGATGACACATTAAGAGAAAAAGAGAAACTGTTATATAGCTTCCTGGAAAAGAAGCAATATGACAACAACTATACTTTTGACCAATTTTTAGACAAATTACATTGAACCAAAACTAATTACATCATAGTAATACAAAATAAATTAATAGCTAAATCTATGCAGCCTTGTATTCTTGTATTATATGGTGTTAAAGCGATGGTATAAATATTACATTTGTGTAACATTATGGTATTACAACTAATTTTATTTTATGACATAACAAAAGTTTTATACAATTTACAAAATAAATAAAGTTTATTTTCAATCAATTTAATTAAACAACTGTATATTAAAATAATATTTTAGCACAACTCGCTTATAAAATGTGTGTCAAAGTTGTGATATTAATGCCAAAGTTGTGATATTAATGCCACTTATATCTTCAGTAGTGTTAAGTGGTATTAAGACAACACTTTCCAATAACATCATTTTTTTACATTTAACTTTTTTTTATTACATAAAATAAAGTTGAGACATTATTACTATTATTATTATTATTAAAAATATATAATAAGAAACTGTGACCATAGCAATATAGGACGATTATTGTTTTTTTCATAAAAAAAAATTGATAGTTTTTCAAAGTCTTTAAAAACATAAATTTATGTTTAGCTACCTTATTGACATCAAAAGAAATGTACAACATGTTTGTGATGGTATTTTTTACTCCTCCTCTCTCCTACCGAATATAAACAAAGGGGTTTAACTTGGTTGCCCATTCTACCAAAATCAGTTATCCCTCTAATCATCATATTCCTCATCTAATGAAATGGCTTTGAGGGATTACCTATAGTAAGATTCCTGAGACAAAATATGGTAGAATAGAAAGAAAATATTCAACTTTTTAACACCCAACCTTTTTATTTTATTTTATTTTAATTGTAATTATGATAAGCATTTAATAAATCGCTCAAGTGTATAAGCCAAATAACCATACAATGGACTATAATGCAATGACATCAAAATTTATTTGACTATGGCAACCCACTAGCCAATCCAACAATGGACAAATGATATAACATTAACCACTATTAATTTCACCAGATCATATGAACATTCGAATGGCTAGGTTTTGTGATGTGTTCAATCCACTTAATCCAAATAAGGATCAACCTTTGCTGGGCAATGTGGCAGATTTGATAAATAAGGGCACCATCATCTTAGCTCCCACAATAGATGGAGAACCTTTGGCTAAATGGCCTCTTGGCCCTCGCTTCTGGTGCTTCACGACTACACAAATAAATGGATGGCCTTTTAGCCTCTACAACTCAAATTTATGTATGGAACGACCCTTTATTCATACGTTGTGTCTATGAACAACCCTTTATTCATACGTTGTGTCTATGTGGCCCTCACAATAGAGAAACATGCTTTAGTGGGTTAATGCACGTTAATAAAGCATGATGGCCCCACCCTCCAATGACTAGAGTGGTCAAAATCTCAGTAAATGGAAACTTTATGCAACATGATCCACTCCTTAGCGATGGGCTCGTAGCCTTCCAAGCACGTATGGAAAACACTCCCTAATACTAGTGCAATGTATATATGGCTCTGCATCCCTCAACGTATTAGATCTTAGACCCAACCCTTACGCAATTCGTCAACATGATAATTCGCAGATGCAATCTTTTTGCAGTTATAACGAACATGCCAAACTTCTCTACAATTAACCTTGCCATCTTATGTTGATGCTTTTAACCAATGGCCCAATAATAATAATGTATTTGTTTCTTAAATAAAAGAAAGGAATTAATAACTGCAAAAGATCTAGATAAGATCTTCTCGTCCTTTACAACTTACATGGACAAATCTCATAACCCTTCGATGAAATCAAAAAGATGGGAGAAATCGAACCAGCTAAGGTGGTATCTAGTACCACTCAAGTTATATGTGTCCCAATTGAATATAGCCATTGGACCCCTAATACCACATGGGAATCTAGGCAATCTACTACAAAGAATTTATCGATAACTATGTAATTTCCCATTGTTAGACTCATGTTGGGAACTATTTTGGTGCACGACATGTGGTTTTGTTCCTTCTTTCCAAGAATCAAGGCTGTAAATCCTTCATCAATTGTCAACCCCCTTCTAGCTTCAAACTCTGCATCAATGAAATCGTTGGAGGCCCCACCATCAATTAACAAATTCACCTTTTCCCCATGTATGATACCCTTGATCCAAAGAGTGTGATACCTCATAACTCCCGTAAGTGAGGAAATAACTCCTTCATGGGTATCCTTTGGTAACTGATGTACCCCCATTCCTTGTGATTCTCCCTAATCGTCCTCTAGTACTTCTCCCTCATCCTCGCTATTAGAAAATACTTCAATATAGTGGGTTTTCCCTTTAACACATCGATGCCTTGGCACCCAAGGTTCCTGAGAGGAGAAGCATACTCTCCTCCTTCTGATGTCTCACCTGGTCTCATCATCCATCTAGTTCTTCCCTAACCATTCCTTTTGTGACTATCTAATATCTTCATCCTTCTGAGAAAAGGTTATTTTGGGAGTGGACCTGGTCTTTGGTACTGCATCCTACATATCCTTTGCCCTGCTAATTTCACCTTGTAAGTTTTTGGGCTTATAAAGGATTAGCTCTAAAGGATTTATTTCTTTCTTCTTCTTATAGGATGATCTTAATATAGGAAACCATGCACGACCGACAGGACACAATCTCTTTTTTTAGGAGTATGCTTCCGTCCTAGTATATTGCGGCAACGGAGGCGGCTGGTCTCCAGAGGATTAGCGGTTCTCTGGGACTCGAGATGGATTTCAGCAATCACATTCCGTTGCCTAGGGGAAATCTTGATAATTGCAAAGCATAGAGGTTGTGCGGATCATTTTCATATTCTAAATGTTTACGCACCCTATAAATAAAGAGTTTCTTATTGGAACATTTTCCTTTCCTCCGGTATTATGGAGATCGAGACGCCTCTCATCGCTGGTGATCTTAACTGCACTTTGGGACCAAATAAAGTTTGGGGGAAGGGGAAAAACGCTGACCTGGTTGGGTAAAAAATCAGAGAAGCGTTGTTGCAATATAACTTTGTAGATGTTTGCCCAAAATCCTTATCACCTACGTGGGACAATGGAAGGTCGAGAGATGCCTTTATTGCTAAAAGATTGGACAGGTTCATTATGCATGAAAATTTATTGGAAAATTTTGGTTTCCCAAGCTCTCATACCCTTCCTGTTTTGATTTCGGATCATTGTCTGATCTCACTGCAATGGTTGGAATAGAATTCGCGGAACAACTATCCTTTTAATTTCAACAGGATTTGGCTTGAAGATTGGCAAAATGAGGCGTCTACGATCAAAAGTAAAAGAGTGGCAAACCCTGAAAAAACAATCCAACCATTTAGAACTTCAAGAGATTAAAAATTAATTAGAAATCATTGCCAAAGGTATGTCATTGCACTCCCTTCCATGGAATGTTCTATCTCGGCTATGGGAACTAGAAAAAAAGGAATCAGAAGTTACTTTCCATTGAAGAAATGATTTGGTGGCTTAAGAGTTGAGCCACTTGGTTAAAGGAGGGAGATAAAAACACAAAATTCTTTCATCGTTTTACAAACAAAAGACGGGCTTCCAATTCTATATGGAAAATCAAGAGCGAAGATGGCAGAACTCTATACACTCAAGAAGAGATCTCCAAAGAAGCTATTAATCACTTTCAGAAGGCATATAATCAGGCTGACAACAGAGAGATAAATGATATATTGTGGGGCATCGAACCTTTCCCATGTATGTTCGATGAAGAGGAAAATGACAAACTTTTTGCTGCTGTAACGGAGGAAGAATTACTAGCTGTTATGAAATCTTTTAAAAAGGATAAATGCCCTGGCCCTGACAGTTGGACCATAGACATTTTCATCCATTTCTTTGATATGATGAAAAATGATATATTAGGGATGGTGGAAGAATCCAGAATAAGAGGCAAAATTAATCATGTCATTACTTCTACCTATATTTCATTGATCCCAAAAAAAAAGAGACTCTATCTTTTTCCGATTACAGACCTATCTCATTATGCAATACTATCTATAAAATTATCTCAAAAGTTATTGCAAAAAGAATCCGTGGAAATCTCTCTCTTTATCTCTCAAAGGGACAACATGGTTTTCTAAATGGCAGGAATATATTAGAAGTAGTGGCTATAGCTCAGGAAGTTTTGCACTCAATGCAAACAAAAAATATAGGAGATGCCATTCTTAAAATAGATCTCAAAAAAGCCTACGATTGCCTAGATTGGAGCTATCTGAGGTGTCTTCTCATTAAGATCGGGCTAAATGATCAGTGTACTAATTGGATTATGGTATGTGTGGAAGGAGTCAACTTTGCCATTCTCATAAATGGATGCCCCACTTCTTTCTTCTCGGCTGCAAGAGGTCTCCGTCAGGGATGCTCCCTGTCCCCCCTTTTATTCATACTAGTTATCGATACTCTTAGTCTTCATCTAAAAAGCGTTGTGGTTATGGGGAACATTTGTCCTCTTTCCATATCCAGGGGATGCTCTTTCTCACATAACCTTTTTGTGGATGATATCCTACTGTTTGCTATGCTCTGTAGACAATCTTGGCTTATTATACATGAGATATTAATATCCTTTCAAAGAGCAATAGGTTTATGTATTAATGAAGGAAAACCATCTTTTCATTGTGGAAAGGTCAATATGGATGATATGAACTATATTTCTCATCTTTATAGAATTCAGGCTATATCTATCAAAGAAGGTATGAAATATTTGGGTTTCCAATTAAAACCCACGGGCTATTCCATATCTGACTAGTCATGGATCCTCAATAGATTTTATAAAAGGATATCAAGATGGGAATTTAAATGTTTATCTTTAGCTGGTAGGACAATCCTCTCTCAATCTGTACTTGCACAAATCTCTGTTTATTGGGCACATCTATATTATATCCCTTCAGCTATTATAAAAAAATTAAACAGTTTGATGGCCATCTTTATCTGGGGGGAATGCAAGGAAAAGAGGAAATACCATCTTACAAAACTAATAAACATCTCCCTCCCAAGGAAAATGGGGGGCTGGGGCATTATGAATCTTCGTAGTTTCGGTTTGGCCCTTTTATGTAAATCTCTACGGAGAGCGGTTTTTGGAGACAGTCTATGGAGTAATGCTATGAAGATGAAATATTTTGGGAATAAAGATGTCATTTATTAGTACAGGAACAGACCTCTGGGTCCTTCTCAAGGGTCTACTATTTGGAGGAGCTTCAAAAAGGTTTTTCATTTCTTCCTTAGGAATCTGGTATGGAAATTTCAAACAGGAAACAGCATTTTAATTGGCATTGATTGTATCTTGGGTGTACAGGTCGAGTCCCCTATCCCTCAACAACTTCTCATGTCCCTTCATCAAAAAGGTATGTTCTATTGGGCACAAGTCATTCAAGGATGGTAGGGAGAAATTCCTAGATGGAAATCGGCCATAGAACTGGGCCTCGATGAATCTTTGGCTACACAATGGAACAAGACTATCTGGGATATGAAGCACGCGGGGTTTTATAAAACAGTGGAAAGCAACAGCATTGTCTAGCAGGTTAAGAAAGGCAGGACCAATGTTTTAGTCAAATATATATATCTCTCCTGGATTGAAGATCTAATGGACACCTCCCGGAAATTATTTCCCAACACATTATGGAAAACAATTTGTCCACTAAAAATTATTCTGTTTTCATGGCCAGTATTTCATAATAAAAATCTTACATGGCCTAATCTACAAAAAAGGAACTGGCACGGGCTAGCTATATGTTCAATCTATCTATCAGAAACAGAAGACAACATGCATATTTTTTTTAACTGCCACCTCACTCAAATCCTATGGAATCAGTTGGCTTCTCATTTTAGTTTTTCTGTCATATCTCATTCCTCTATTATGGATGCTTTCGAATGGTGGGGTTCCCAGAAAATCACCTGGCGGCCCATTCCACTTATTGTCTTCTGGTTCGTATGGAAGTGGAGAAAGAAAAGGATATTTCAAAATAGCAAGGAGGATTTCAGGGACATATTTGACAAAATTATCCCCTATTACTTATCAATCCTTCCATATATTCCCCTACAATTGAAGTCTCAGCACAGTACTACATCCCCTCAAACGCTTATCCTCCCTCGGGCTCATTTCGACAGTGCGGCAAAAGATGGCAAATGTGCACGCAGTGTTTACATCTACATTGCAAAGGACCAGCATTATTCTATCTATTGGAACGGTGCATCGGGGACTAACAACAAAGCTGAGGCCATGGCTCTTCACGGTCTTCTCATTTTTTGCTCATTTTTGGATATTGGCCCAATCCAAATCTTTGGTGATTCCAAAATCATCATAGAGCACGTTATCGTAAAACAATCTATAAAAAATGACAGTGTTTCTAGATGGCTGAGCAGGATTTCAACACTATGGAAGCCTTCTCTCTTCCCTATCTCACATATAAAGCATTTGCAAAACGAGGAGGCAGACGAACTATCAAAAAAAGGTTTGCACTCTCCATGCGGTATGTGGCATCTGAGCATCACTGTAGAATCCATCACATACTTTATTCAACCTTTATCCATGTCAGGTATATAGTGTCGTCTCTATTCTAGTATGTTTCAATATCTCGTTCATAATATTTTTGTCTTATGGCCAGGTATTTTGGTTTTGTCTGAATATCACTATGCAAACTTGAACAATCAATAGAAATATGTATATCCTGAAAAATACTATCAGATGATTTTGGTTCCATCAAGCACCCTCTTGACCGGAAATATAGTCTATCTCTGCAAAATATACAGTTTTCTTCTATAATAATATATATAGAGCTTTTTCTTCTAAAAAAATTGATTGATTAAAGAGACAGCCATTATTACCTTCTCTTCATCATCACGAGAGGAGAAGCATAGAATGTAAAGAGTCTCTGCTTTGCTTTCTTTTCTTTTTACCATCTATGGTTTTGTTTCTTTGAGAGTAGGGTCAATGCTCTGCCATAAGGGGACATAGGGTGACCACCGACACAAGATAAAGCTTTATTCCGATATTCTTTTATTTAAATGTTTTATTCTAATTTATTTATAACTATGATTTTTTTTAAATAAGAAAATCCATTAATACAAAGTATTTTGTAAAAGTAAATAAACCAGTTTGACTATGCTATGTTTATTAATTTTTTGGGATTTTAA
>APFE031062164.1:274570-299933 GCA_000404065.3 Pinus taeda | reverse complement strand
CCCCCACCCCGCTCTCAGTATTATTTCCAACACCTTAGACATTACCCGCCTTTTTGCCCCTGTGGCCAGTTGAACTAGCCAGGGGGGCTTAAACTTAACAGGTTGCAGCTTACAATGTTCCACAAATCTAGGACTAATGTAATTTAACGTTGCACCAAGGTCTATTAAAACAGTTACAGCAAGGTCTAAGAGTTTACCTTCAAAGTCCACCATGGTAGGCTGGTACTCCGCCTGGCGATCTTCCAAAGCAACATTAATCTTTGCCAGAGTTCATCCTACATTGCCAACTGTAGAGGCTTCATATACCCGGGAAACCTGTTCAGCTCCTTTTCGCTGGGGGCAGTTTTTCACGTAATGGGGCCCACCACAGCCCCAACATTACACTGGGGGCCTTGATGTCCCGTCACTTTCTATTTTCCCGATTCGTTCATTGGTTCTAGACTCACTGGGGGGCTGCAGTCGAAGTGTATTTTTCTGTGAGTTTCTGCTGATTTGCCCCTTGGCGAATCCTTTGCTCCCTCCACCGCGATTACTTTTAGTGCTCCCAGCAAATTTGCTACCTTTCTTATCGACCCATTTCTTACCCTGGGCGTCTCCTTTCTGCTTGCTTTTCTGATAGCAAATTCAGGCCTTGCGAATAGCCTCGTCCATTGCCTTTGGGTTGTCAAATTCAATCCTTTCCCTCATACTTGACAGTAAGCTACTAACAAACCTCTATACTTTAGCTTTTTCTTCTCGTATATAGGGCACATAACGAAGTAGGGAGGTAAAGCGAGTAATAAATTCGTCCATAGTCTACTGCCCCAACCTCAGGTCATGGAATTCTCTTGCCTTCTCATCATAGAAGTGCTCGGTCAGGTACCTTTCCTTAAAATATCTTTGAAAATTCTCCCAGGTGATATTCTGTTCGCTTACACCCTTTACCCTTTTAACCTCCTCCCACCACAGGGTGGCCTTTCCCTGTAATTGGAAAATGGCCAACCGCGCCTTGAGGTTGTGGTCGTATTCATACAACTAGAAATATTTGTTCATATTGATTAACCAGGCCTCCGCTGCTTCCTCCTATTCTCCATCAAAGTGTGGCGGCTTGATTTTACAAAATTCTCCTTGTAGCTCTATCCGCTGCCTTTTGGATGTCTGTTGTTCAGAGGCATTATCCGAGTGTTCCTCCTCCCTTCCTTTTGATTCTTCGGGCTCTGTGTGGGGAATCCGTTCTCCTGACATTCTTTGTTTTTCAGTGCTAGGATTCGGTGGCTGTTGATTCTGCCTGTCAGATAGGCTTTTTATGATCCTCTCCTACTCCATAGTCAACTGTGCATTATCTTCTCGTAATTGGGCCATCTCATTTTTCAGTTCTTGTACTATTTCCAAAATCGTCATATTGGTATTGCGTGCTTCCTCACCTAGCTGAACCCATAACTCAGGATTGTTTCCAGAACCCGCTGCAGGCCCCTGACCCCCCCAAAACCTATGGGAGGCACTGTCTGTTCTTCTCATGTTCTCTACTGTTCCTGTGCTTACCACAAAACAAGTAACATCGGAAGGGTCATCACATTAGCTGTTTGTTTATACATTCATTAGAACGAGATAAGTTGTAAATACAGTGGGTTAATAGTTTTTCTTTTCTTTTCTCTTCTTGCTTTGTTGCCTGGTTTCCCAGTACCCAGAGGCCACAGTATTGTTCCTAAGCTCTGATACCACTTGTAATGTCTCCACATGTAAATATTTTTTTACATATATACATAATTAAATCAGCAGATTAACATTAAATGAATCCTCATGCTATGGATCCCCTAGGGATTTGTTAAACTCATACCACCGCCTACATTAATCTGGTACTGTTTTACATTTGGTGCGTCATAAACTTGATGCATGAACACTCCACACGACGCTTGCTGATGAGCTGATCCCGGACTTTTCATATGCCAACCTGTGACGTGTCTTATCCGGTTTTAAGAGAACTAATTGCTCGCTGACCTCGTGCTGTACGAGGCTTGCAGGCATGTCCTACCTTCTGCTTTGCATGGTAATTCTCGCTGAATTGACAGAGGGGAGATGCCCCAGTCAATCCGACGGTGGATGGGTGAAGTGTTACCGCGGCCTACCAACCTATACTATTGCTGGCCTCGAAAACTGGCTCATTTGGGTTAGTTTGTTTTCCCACTCTGAGGGTCTTTTCTGTCTCTCTGTTCGCACTCGGACCCGGAAGCCGACTTGCAGACTCTGTCTAGCTACCGCGATTTGGTATTTGACTCCTCAGGTAAGAGCGAACAGGGTTAAGGTTATACTGCTTCCATTGTTTATACATCTTTTATCTTTGTTCTGCGTTAAAAAGCTTCTGTTGACATATGGTTATGTAACTACAGGCTTTTGGCTATGAGGCGGCCAACAAAACTTGAGTCAGTGTTGCGCACATTCCAGCCAGGGTTCCTAGTAGGTAAGTTTATGATAAACTGAGTATATTTTCCTTAAGTAGATACCAAAGAAGACAACATATCTGGAACTTACCTGAGTTTATGATTTTCTTGGTTCAGGCGGGGCGCCAACCCTAGCTTGGTGGCTAGCCTTGACTAGGGGTAAACCCCATCTCTGCCATACCCGATTCCCAGGTACGGGAGTCTCTCTGGCTAAAGCTTTTCTAGCTGTTGTAGAAGTCCTTGTGCTTCGAGAGTTCACGGTTTTCATTTCTTTAAAAATATTAATGGGCATGGGTTAGGAGCAACTCCGCATTGTAATTTTTTTTGTGCAAGTTAGTGCCTGGTTTTCTTGGCCGACTACAGTTCTCTGCTCGCCCTTTTATATGGTGAACAATATTATTTTTATGCACATAAGCGTTTGTTTCTCGTTCTCGGAACTGTAAGTATATGGTGTATATTTTTTTCTACATACTACCAATTGAAGGATAGTTATTTTTTTCTACAGGATTACAGTTTCATAAGATTGTCATATTTTCTTTTGATAGCAATATAGAATTAATGTTAATCCTGGCAGGGAAATTCCCGCTCCGCAACTTCCCATCAGAAATTTTCTTTCAGTCTTTTAAATTCATGAACTACGGTTTTCCGCCCAAATGATTTTCAGATTTTTGCTTTCTATATAGGAAATGGTTATTTGCATGGCTTATATGGCTAATATACCCTCCGCGGCGAGATGCATTGACTTGTCTTCCTTTCCTCTGTTTAAGAATATTCGACCTGCTCCCTTACGTGCTTTTAGCCTTTCCATCTCTTGACCCGAAGTCCCGACGTAATACGGCGGAGATAGGGCAGTGGTTTGTAAACTCATTCGAGCTTACGGCCCTTCCCACCCCTCGCCGAGCTCCCTCGAGGCGGCTTCGCGGCCTAGGCAAGTGTAATTCCTACTCTAAAAAAACTAAGACCTTCATAGAGATAATACCCTCAGTCAAGATCTTGATATCGCTTGGGGAAAAACCTAAGCAGCACACACTCCATCCCGGATCTTCCTCAGCATACTGTTATATTATTTTTTTGTTTTTGCTGCTTGCCTGAGGAAAATTCCTCCTTGCCAGGTACCATAGATTTGATTTACTGGTTATGTTTACAGGTTAAATATTCTTACAACAGAACAGTTATGTAGATGGATATACTAGTTATGATACAAATGCAATTTATTTACAACAAAATAGTTATACTGCCTTATCCACCTACAGCTAGCATCTCGTACCTAGTAGCCTTTTTTTTCTTATTTAATTCTGAGAAAAGTCTATTTGTACGGTTATGGTTATTCTTACAGGATATGTCTGACCTTTATACGGTCTTCCCTCCCATACCAGCTAACGACAATACTCTTTTAACAAAATTATGAACTTCTCATCTGTGCACCCGTACACTTTCAACTAAATTACTACAGCATACAAGTACTTTAAACATTCCTTACTCTTTAAATTAGGACAGAACCATGTACCTGTGTTGTCTGCCGTAGATTCCCTTCTGTTTCCTGCTTTTTTCGATACAATCAACCTGCTTCTCTGCAGCTAGTCCACCACCCGACCATGAGACTGTCTTTCAAGACCAGTCTCCCCCCTAGCTTGCTCTAAGACTACAGCCTTAGCTAGTTGCAACACTCTGCGCTCTTCCCATCTGATCCTCACCAGACGTGGTAAGCTATCCATTACCTCACTGTTTGTCCTCTACAGCACAGTCCTTCCCTTTTTCCCCCTCTTCCCCTTTTCCTGGAACCTATTCCACAGTTAGGGAGGGGAAAAAGTGGTTAGGGTTTTGCAACTGTTTCTTTATTATTTTTATTTTGATATATATTAACTCTTTCAAGTTACATATCATCCCTATTACTGGAAAATTATTCCACAATTTGAAAAAAAATAGATATTAATTAATTCATGCAACAGATCACAATCACCATCCTTTCATTTATGTTTTTTTTTTTTTTAACTGGGGTAATAATAAAAAAATATTTACAATAGTCTGGGGATATGACATCGATAAATCTATGCGGCCTTGTATTCTTGTATTATATGGTGTTAAAGCGATGGTATAAATATTACATTTGTGTAACATTATGGTATTACAACTAATTTTATTTTATGACATAACAAAAGTTTTATACAATTTACAAAATAAATAAAGTTTATTTTCAATAAATTTAATTAAATAATTGTATATTAAAATAATATTTTAGCACCACTCGCTTATAAAATGTGTGTCAAAGTTGTGATATTAATGCCACTTATATCTTCAGTAGTGTTAAGTTGTATTAACACAGCACTTTCCAATAACATCATTTTTTTAACAAATTTAGCTTTTTTTTTTTTATTACATAAAATAAAGTTGAGACATTATTAATTATTATTATTATAAATATAATATAAGAAACTGTGACCATAGCAATCTAGGACGATTATTTTTTTCATAAAAAAATTGATAGTTTTTCAAAGTGTTTAAAAACATAAATTTATGTTTAGCTACCTTATTGATATCAAAAGAAATGTACAACATGTTTGTGATGGTTTTTGTTACTCCTCCTCTCTTCTACCGAATATAAACAAAGGGGTTTAACTCGGTTGCCCATTCTACCAATATCAGTTATCCCTCTAATCATCATATTCCCCATCTAATGAAATGGTTTTGAGGGATTACCTACAGTAAGATTCCTAAGACAAATTATGGTAGAATAGAAAGAAAATATTCAACTCTTTAACACCAAACCTTTTTATTTTATTTTATTTTAATTGTAATTATGATAAGCGTTTAATAAACCGCTCAAGTGTATAAGCCAAATAACCATACAATGCACTATAATGCAACGCATCAAAATTTATTTGACTATGGCAACCCACTACGCCAATCCAACAATGGACAAATGATATAACATTAACCACTATTAATTTCACCAGATCATATGAACATTCGAATGGCTAGGTTTTGTGATGCGTTCAATCCGCTTACTCCAAATAAGGATCAACCTTTGCTGGGCAATGTGGCAAATATGATAAATAAGGGCACCATCATCTTACCTCCCACAATAGATGGAGAACCTTTGGCTAAATGGCCTCTTGGCCCTCGCTTCCAATGCTTCACGACTACACAAATAAATGGATGGCCTTTTAGCCTCTACAACCCAAATTTATGTAAGGAACGACCCTTTATTCATATGTTGTGTCTATGAACGGCCCTTTATTCATATGTTGTGTCTATGAATGACCCTTTATTCATATGTTGTGTCTATGTGGCCCTCACAATAGAGAAACATGCTTTAGTGGGTTAATGCCCATTAATAAAGCATGATGGCCCCACCCTCCAATGACCAGAGTGGTCAAAATCTCAGTAAATGGCAACTTTATGCAACATGATCCACTCCTTAGTGATGGGCTCGTAGCCTTCCAAGCACGTATGGAAAACGCTCCCTAATACTAGTGCAATGTATATATGGCTTTGCATCCCTCAACGTATTAGATCTTAGACCTAACCCTTACGTAATTTGTCAACTTGATAATTCGCAGATGCAATCTTTTTGCAGTGATAACGAACATGCCAAACTTCTCTGTGATTAACCTTGCCATCTTATGTCGATGCTTTTTATCAATGGACCAACAATAATAATGTATTTGTTTCTTAAATAAAAAGAAAGGAATTAATATCTGCAAAAGATCTAGATAAGATCTTCTCGTCCTTTACAACTTACATGAATAAATCTCATAACCCTTCGATGAAATAAAAAAGATGGGAGAAATCGAACCAGCTAAGGTGGTATCTAGTACCACTCAAGTTGGGTTTCTAACTAGGGTGAGATAGGATCCCATCGAAGCTAGCCTGAGGATCTCACCTAAAACCCTCACTTGTAGAAAACTCGTCTAGCTTCCAAATCAAATGCCAAGAGATAAGATCAAATTACATACCTTCCCTTCAACCTTCCTCCTTCCTTGTTATAGATTTCGATTGGGCTATTTCCAAATTTCTACAACTGACCATAATACCATCGACTAATACCACTTACAAATACCATCAAAAAATACGTTATGAAAATACCTTCTTACCTAATTATTTATTAAAATCCATTATTTTTCCCTTTTTGATTATAAATAAAGGGTCCCCTTTTTCCAAAACTCTCCCTATCACTAGCCTAAGGGAACAAAGGGCTAGTAAGGGTGACATATTCCAATAATTAGTTGGTTGGGGATATTATATTCCTCGCCACCCAAAATTGCTTTCCCTCAAGTAATTTAAGTGTTGGATGCTACAATATATGCTCTCCCTTCTACTTCAAAGTGGGTTGTTAGTAAGGCTGCAGACAGATATATAATAAATAATGTCTAATATTAAAGTGAATTTAAAATGTGAAAATTCCACATGTTCTTTGAATATTAGTAATATCCACATATTCGAACATACACGTTGTCACACTTTCGGTGAATTTTGAGGGTTGTGGATTTAATTGCAAAATTACATTAATGCTTACATTTTTCTTATTGGACCGTGTTTTGTATCTGATTGAGTTGATGCGAAGTTGTGCTTTAAAACTGGAAGAATATTGGATGAAGAGAAAGGCTAATTATAAAAATAATAATTTATTTTTTATTTTTTATGAACTCGAAAGGAATGGAATGTTTAAGAGTAATATTAAGAAGAAAAATAATGAAAAATATAATAATTTTGAATATAGACTTCAATATCTTTTGCTTCACCAACTTAATTTTAAATATAAATGCATTTTTATTTTTACAAACTCAAGCATTTTTGTTTTTACGAGAAAGAAGAAAATATATTGTAATTATTGAACATCTTATTGGAATCTTTTTAGAGACACGTGTCAAAATCTTATTTGAAGTTTTTAGTAATGTGTTTAAATTGCAAGTAATTCTTTCTTTTATTTCTCAATGATTTAGTAAAATATCCAATATTTTTATATCAACTTATAAATTGTTTTTTATATCTATAGTCTTTCATAGTATTTATTTTCATCTTAATTAATACTTAATCATGATTACACTTTGAATAAAAAAATATTCAAACAAATAAAATAAAATATGTTACTTTTAAAACATATTTTAAAATATTTTTATTGTTCTTTAGAAGTGTTACAACTTACAGCATGACCATAGAAAATAAACTTTTTGTTATTTAAATATTCATGACATAAAATTAAATTAATTATCACTATTCAACATCAATAGCCTAGTGTTATTGTTTTAAAAGTTCCTCTTCATCCATGCTTAATCTTCCACTCACATCCATGGATGGGGTTTGTTGAAAAAAGTAGAGATTTTCCATACAAATTTATACATATAATAAATTAAAATGAACAAATATGGTATTAAAGTTTATAAAAAAATCCATACACGAATAGAATTCTTAGTATCTCTACCTTGTCAAAGATAATGCAATTATGAACTATCTTGCTATAGAGCTTACAAAAATACATAAACACTCCTATACGAAAGGTTCTAAAAAAAAATAAAAAAGAATTCACATTGTATTTTTCCCAATGCCACCCAAGAAAAGCACTAAATTTCTTGAACCAATTGGTTCCTTAGATGACACATTAAAAGAAAAAGAGAAACTGTTATATAGCATCCTAGAAAAGAAGCAATATGACAACAACTATACTTTTGACCAATTTTTAGACAAATTACATTGAACCAAAACTAATTACATCATAGTAATACAAAATAAATTAATAGCTAAATCTATGCAGCCTTGTATTCTTGTATTATATGGTGTTAAAGCGATGGTATAAATATTACATTTGTGTAACATTATGGTATTACAACTAATTTTATTTTATGACATAACAAAAGTTTTATACAATTTACAAAATAAATAAAGTTTATTTTCAATCAATTTAATTAAACAACTGTATATTAAAATAATATTTTAGCACAACTCGCTTATAAAATGTGTGTCAAAGTTGTGATATTAATGCCAAAGTTGTGATATTAATGCCACTTATATCTTCAGTAGTGTTAAGTGGTATTAAGACAACACTTTCCAATAACATCATTTTTTTACATTTAACTTTTTTTTATTACATAAAATAAAGTTGAGACATTATTACTATTATTATTATTATTAAAATATATAATAAGAAACTGTGACCATAGCAATATAGGACGATTATTGTTTTTTTCATAAAAAAAAAAAATTGATAGTTTTTCAAAATGTTTAAAAACATAAATTTATGTTTAGCTACCTTATTGACATCAAAAGAAATGTACAACATGTTTGTGATGGTTTTTGTTACTCCTCCTCTCTCCTACCGAATATAAACAAAGGGGTTTAACTTGGTTGCCCATTCTACCAATATCAGTTATCCCTCTAATCATCATATTCCTCATCTAATGAAATGGTTTTGAGGGATTACCTACAGTAAGATTCCTGAGACAAAATATGGTAGAATAGAAAGAAAATATTCAACTTTTTAACACCCAACCTTTTTATTTTATTTTATTTTAATTGTAATTATGATAAGCATTTAATAAACCGCTCAAGTGTATAAGCCAAATAACCATACAATGGACTATAATGTAATGACATCAAAATTTATTTGACTATGGCAACCCACTATGCCAATCCAACAATGGACAAATGATATAACATTAACCACTATTAATTTCACCAGATCATATGAACATTCGAATGGCTAGGTTTTGTGATTTGTTCAATCCACTTAATCCAAATAAGGATCAACCTTTGCTGGGCAATGTGGCAGATCTGATAAATAAGGGCACCATCATCTTAGCTCCCACAATAGATGGAGAACCTTTGGCTAAATGACCTCTTGGCCCTCGCTTCTGGTGCTTCACGACTACACAAATAAATGGATGGCCTTTTAGCCTCTACAACCCAAATTTATGTATGGAACGACCCTTTATTCATACGTTGTGTCTATGAACAACCCTTTATTCATACGTTGTGTCTATGTGGCCCTCACAATAGAGAAACATGCTTTAGTGGGTTAACGCACGTTAATAAAGCATGATGGCCCCACCCTCCAATGACTAGAGTGGTCAAAATCTCAGTAAATGGCAACTTTATGCAACATGATCCACTCCTCAGCGATGGGCTCGTAGCCTTCCAAGCACGTATGGAAAACGCTCCCTAATACTAGTGCAATGTATATATGGATCTGCATCCCTCAACGTATTAGATCTTAGACCCAACCCTTACGCAATTCGTCAACAAGATAATTCGCAGATGCAATCTTTTTGCAGTTATAATGAACATGCCAAACTTCTCTACAATTAACCTTGCCATCTTATGTTGATGCTTTTAACCAATGGCCCAATAATAATAATGTATTTGTTTCTTAAATAAAAGAAAGGAATTAATATCTGCAAAATATCTAGATAATATCTTCTCGTCCTTTACAACTTACATGGACAAATCTCATAACCCTTCGATGAAATAAAAAAGATGGGAGAAATCGAACCAGCTAAGGTGGTATCTAGTACCACTCAAGTTATATGTGTCCCAATTGAATATAGCCATTGGACCCCTAATACCACATGGGAATCTAGGCAATCTACTACAAAGAATTTATCGGTAACTATGTAATTTCACATTGTTAGGCTCATGTTGGGAACTATTTTGGTGCACGACATGTGGTTTTGTTCCTTCTTTCCAAGAATCAAGGCTGTAAATCCTCCATCAGTTGTCAACCCCCTTCTAGCTTCAAACTCTGCATCAATGAAATCGTTGGAGGCCCCACCATCAATTAACAAATTCACCTTTTCCCCATGTATGATACGCTTGATCCAAAGAGTGTGATACCTCATAACCCCTGTAAGTGAGGAAATAACTCCTTCATGGGTCTCCTTTGGTAACTGATGTACCCCCATTCCTTGTGATTCTCCCTAATCGTCCTCTGGTACTTCTCCCTCATCCTCGCTATTAGAAAATACTTCAATATAGTGGGATTTCCCTTTGAGACATCGATGCCTTGGCACCCAAGGTTCCTGAGAGGAGAAGCATAGTCTCCTCCTTCTGATGTCTCGCCTGGTCTCATCATCCATCTAGTTCTTCCCTAACCGTTCCTTTTGTGACCATATAATATCTTCATCCTTCTGAGAAAAGGTTATTTTAGGAGTGGACCTGGTCTTTGGTACTGCATCCTACATATCCTTTGCCCTACTAATTTCACCTTGTAAGTTTTTGGGCTTATAAAGGATTAGCTCTAAAGGATTTATTTCTTTCTTCTTCTTATAGGATGATCTTAATACAGGAAACCATGCACGACCAATAGGACACAATCTCTTTTTTTAGGCGTATGCTTCCATCCTGGTATATTGCGGCAATAGAGGCGGCTAGTCTCCAGAGGATTAGCGGTTCTCTAGGACTCGAGATGGATTTCAGCAATCACATTCCGTTGCCTAGGGGCAATCTTGATAATTGCAAAGCATAGAGGTTGTGCGGTTCGTTTTCATATTCTAAATGTTTACGCACCCTATAAATAAAGAGTTTCATATTGGAACATTTTCCTTTCCTCCGGTATTATGGAGATCGAGACGCCTCTCATCGCTGGTGATCTTAACTCCACTTTGGGACCAAATGAAGTTTGGGGGAAGGGGAAAAACGCTGACCCGGTTGGGTAAAAAATTAGAGAAGCGTTGTTGCAATATAACTTTGTAGATGTTTGCCCAAAATCCTTATCACCTACGTGGGACAATGGAAGGTCAGGAGATGCCTTTATTGCTAAAAGATTGGACAGGTTCATTATGCATGAAAATTTATTGGAAAATTTTGGTTTCCCAAGCTCTCATACCCTTCCTGTTTTGATTTCGGATCATTGTCTGATCTCACTGCAATGGTTGGAATAGAATTCGTGGAAAAACTATCCTTTTAAGTTCAACAGGATTTGGCTTGAAGATGAATCCTTCAATAACATTATCCGTGAATCATGGCATTCTAGTGATCCAAGTTTTGGAAGCTCCCCTTCGGAAAATTTGATTGGCAAAATGAGGCGTCTGCGATCAAAAGTAAAAGAGTGGCAAACCCTGGAAAAACAATCCAACCATTTAGAACTTCAAGAGATTAAAAATTAATTAGAAATCATTGCCAAAGGTATGTCATCACACTCCCTTCCTTGGAATGTTCGATCTCGGCTATGGGAACTAGAAAAAAGGAATCAGAAGTTACTTTCCATTGAAGAAATGACTTGGTGGCTTAAGAGTCGAGCCACTTGGTTAAAGGAGGGAGATAAAAACACAAAATTCTTTCATCGTTTTACAAACAAAAGACGGGTTTCAAATTCTATATGGAAAATCAAGAGCGAAGATGGCAGAACTCTGTACACTCAAGAAGAGATCTCCAACGAAGCTATTAATCACTTTCAGAAAGCATATAATCAGGCTGACAACAGAGAGATAAATGATATATTGTGGGGCATCGAACCTTTCCCATGTATGTTCGATGAAGAGGAAAACGACAAACTTTTTGCTGCTGTAACGGAGGAAGAATTACTAGCTGTTATGAAATCTTTTAAAAAGGATAAATGCCCAGGCCCTGACAGTTGGACCATAGACATTTTCATCCATTTCTTTGATATGATGAAAAATGATATATTAGGGATGGTGGAAGAATCCAGAATAAGAGGCAAAATTAATCATATCATTACTTCTACCTATATTGCATTGATCCCAAAAAAAAGAGACTCTTTATCTTTTTCCGATTACAGACCTATCTCATTATGCAATACTATCTATAAAATTATCTCAAAAGTTATTGCAAAAAGAATCCGTGGAAATCTCTCTCTTTATCTCTCAAAGGAACAACATGGTTTTCTAAATGGCAGGAATATATTAGAAGCAGTGGCTATAGCTCAGGAAGTTTTGCACTCAATGCAAACAAAAAATATAGGAGCTGCCATTCTTAAAATAGATCTCAAAAAAGCCTACGACTGCCTAGATTGGAGCTATCTGAGGTGTCTTCTCATTAAGATCGGGCTAAATGATCAGTGTACTAATTGGATTATGGTATGTGTGGAAGGAGTCAACTTTTCCATTCTCATAAATGGATGCCCCACTTCTTTCTTCTCGGCTGCAAGAGGTCTCCGTCAGGGATGCTCCCTGTCTCCCCTTTTATTCATACTAGTTATGGATACTCTTAGTCTTCATCTAAAAAGCGTTGTGGTTATGGGGAACATTTGTCCTCTTTCCATATCCAGGGGATGCTCTCTCTCACATAACCTTTTTGTGGATGATATCCTACTGTTTGTTATGCTCTGTAGACAAACTTGGCTTATTATACATGAGATATTAATATCCTTTCAAAGAGCAATAGGTTTATGTATTAACGAAGGAAAACCATCTTTTCATTGTGGAAAGGTCAATATGGATGATATGGACTATATTTCTCATCTTTATAGAATTCAGGCTATATCTATCAAAGAAGGTATGAAATATTTGGGTTTCCAATTAAAACCCACGGGCTATTCCATATCCGACTGGTCATGGATCCTCAATAGATTTTATAAAAGGATATCAAGATGGTAATTTAAATGTTTATATTTAGCTAGTAGGACGATCCTCTCTCAATCTGTACTTGTGCAAATCTCTGTTTATTGGGCACATCTATATTATATCCCTTCAGCTATTATAAAAAAATTAAACAGTTTGATGGCCATCTTTATCTGGGGGGGATGCAAGGAAAAGAGGAAATACCATCTTACAAAACTAATAAACATCTCCCTCCCAAGGAAAATGGGGGGCTGGGGCATTATGAATCTTCGCAGTTTCGGTTTGGCCCTTTTATGTAAATCTCTACGGAGAGCGGTTTTTGGAGACAGTCTATGGAGTAATGCTATGAAGATGAAATATTTTGGGAATAAAGATGTTATTTATTAGTACAGGAACAGACCTCTGGGTCCTTCTCAAGGGTCTACTATTTGGAAGAGCTTCAAAAAGGTTTTTCATTTCTTCCTTAGGAATCTGGTATGGAAATTTCAAACAGGAAACAACATTTTAATTGGCATTGATTCTATCTTGGGTGTACAGGTCGAGTCCCCTATCCCTCAACAACTTCTCATGTCCCTTCATCAAAAAGGTATGTTTTATTGGGCACAAGTCATTCAAGGATGGTAGGGAGCAATTCCTAGATGGAAATCGGCCATAGAACTGGGCCTCGATGAATCTTTGGCTATACAATGGTACAAGACTATCTGGGATATGAAGCATGCGGGGTTTTATAAAATAGTGGAAAGCAACAGCATTGTCTAGCAGGTTAAGAAAGGCAGGACCAATGTTTTAGTCAAATATATATATCTCTCCTGGATTGAAGATCTAATGGACACCTCCCGGAAATTATTTCCCAACACATTATGGAAAACAGTCTGTCCACTAAAAATTATTCTGTTTTCATGGCCAGTATTTCATAATAAAAATCTTACATGGCCTAATCTACATAAAAGGAACTGGCACGGGCCAGCTATATGTTCAATCTGTCTATCAGAAACAGAAGACAATATGCATATTTTTTTTAACTACCACATCACTCAAATCCTATGGAATCAGTTGGCTTCTCATTTTAGTTTTTCTGTCATATCTCATTCCTCTATTATGGATGCTTTCGAATGGTGGGGTTCCCAGAAAATCACCTGGCGGCCCATTCCACTTATTGTCTTCTGGTTCGTATGGAAGTGGAGAAACAAAAGGATATTTCAAAATAGCAAGAAGGATTTCAGGCACATATTTGACAAAATTATCCCCTATTACTTATCAATCCTTCCATATATTCCCCTACAATTGAAGTCTCAGCACAGTACTATAGCCCCTCAAACACTTATCCTCCCTCGGGCTCATTTCGACAGTGCGGCAAAAGATGGCAAATGTGCACGCGGTGTTTACATCTACATTGCAAAGGACCAGCATTATTCTATCTATTGGAACGGTGCACCGGGGACTAACAACAAAGCTGAGGCCATGGCTCTTCACGGTCTTCTCATTTTTTGCTCATTTTTGGATATTGGCCCAATCCAAATCTTTGGTGATTCCAAAATCATCATAGAGCACGTTATCGGAAAACAATCTATAAAAAATGACAGTGTTTCTAGATGGCTGAGCAAGATTTCAACACTATGGAAGCCTTCTCTCTTCCCTATCTCACATATAAAGCATTTGCAAAACGAGGAGGCAGACGAACTATCAAAAAAAGGTTTGCAATCTCCATGCGGTATGTGGCATCTGAGCATCACTGTAGAATCCATCACATACTTTATTCAACCTTTATCCATGCCAGGTATATAGTGTCATCTCTATTCTAGTATGTTACAATATCCCGTTCATAATATTTCTGTCTTATGGCCAGGTATTTTGGTTTTTGTCTGAATATCACTATGAAAACTTGAACAATCAATAGAAATATGTATATCCTGAAAAATACTATCAAATGATTTTGGTTCCATCAAGCACCCTCTTGACCGGAAATATAGTCTATCTCTGCAAAATATACAGTTTTCTTCTATAATAATATATATAGAGTTTTTTCTTCTAAAAGAATTGATTGATTAAAGAGACAACCATTATTACCTTCTCTTCATCATCACGAGAGGAGAAGCATAGAATGTAAAGCATTAACCTTGCCACCTTATGTCGATGCTTTTAACCAATGGCCCAATAATAATAATGTATTTGTTTCTTAAATAAAAAGAAAAGAATTAATCTCTGCAGAAGATCTAGATAAGATCTTCTCGTCCTTTACAACTTACATGGACAAATCTCATAACCCTTCGATGAAATCATAAATATGGGAGAAATCAAACCAGCTAAGGTGGTATCTAGTACCACCCAAGTTGGGTTTCCAACTAGGGTGATATAGGATCCCATCGAAGCTAGCTTGAGGATCTCACCTAAAACCCTCACTTGTAGAAAACTCGTCTAGCTTCCAAATCAAATGCCAAGAGAGAAAATCCAAATTACATACCTTCCCTTCGTCCTTCCTCCTTCCTTGTTATATATTTCGATTTGGTTGTTTCCAAATTTCTACAACTAACCATAATACCATTGACTAATAACACCAAAAAATACCATCAAAAAATACGTTACAAAAATACTACTTCTTACCTAATTATTTATTAAAATCCATTATTTTTCCCTTTTTGATTATAAATCGAGGGTCCCCTTTTTCCAAAACTCTCCCTGTCACTAGCCTAAGGGAACAAAGGGCTAGTAAGGGTGACATATTCCAATAATCAGTTGGTTGGGGATATTATATTCCTCCCCACCCAAAATTGCTTTCCCTAAAGTAATTAAAGTGCTGGATGCTACAATATATGTTCTCCCTTCTACTTCAAAGAGGGTTGTCAGTAAGGCTACAGATAGATATATACTATATCTCCCACTTTGAAACTCCTCTCCACTCTTTTAAGTTGCTCAAATGCCTCTTGTGCTTCCTTTGACCATACAAAGGCTCCCTTCTTAGTGGGGTCGGTAAGCGGGACTATCAACTCTGAATGCCCTTTGACAAACCTTCTATAATGTGTGTAGATACCCAAGGAGCCCCACAACTTTGTTACATTCCTAGGAGTTGGCTAATTAAGGATGGCCTCAATCTTCTCCTAATGCACTTTGACCCCCTAGCCTTCGATCATGTGCCCTAGATACAACACCTATGTCAAGAAATTCTCACATTTGGAGCTTTTAGCATAGAAATACTAGTCTAAATGTCATAGGTACATCCAACTATAGATCATGATGAGTGCTTGGACCCCTTCCTCTAGCTCAAATCCCCTATCTGGTGGCATATCTCTGAAAACCTTTTGGTGTGTCTGTAATAATGCCATGTTGTCAATATGTTGTTATGTTGTCTTCCCCTACATAACTCAATATTCTATTGTCCATGGGATATCCCCATGTCAATGATCTATCTCCACCCTGTTGGATGTCATGATCTTGGGCAAGTACTAATGGATCCCTCTTTGCATCACCTTCTTACCATATGACCCTGTAAATCCATATTCAATCTCCTGATAGTTAGTTATATGTGTCCCAATTGAATATAGCCATTGGACCCCTAATACCACATGGGAATCTAGGCAATCTACTACAAAGAAGTTATCGGTAACTATGTAATTTCCCATTGTTAGAATCATGTTAGAAACTATTTTGGTGCATGACATGTGGTTTTGTTCCTTCTTTCCAAGAATCAAGGCTGTAAATCGTCCATCAGTTGTCAACCCACTTCTAGCTTCAAAATCTGCATCAATGAAATCGTTGGAGGCCCCACCATCAATTAACAAATTCACCTTTTTCCCATGTATGATACCCTTGATCCAAAGAGTGTGATACCTCATAACTCCTGTAAGTGAGGAAATAACTCCTTCATGGGTCTCCTTTGGTAACTGCTCTACCCTCATTCCTTGTGATTCTCCCTAATCCTCCTGTGGTACTTCTCCATCATCCTCGCTATTAGAAAATATTTCAATATAGTGGGATTTCCCTTTGAGACATCGATGCCTTGGCACCCAAGGTTCCAGAGAGGAGATGCATAGTCTCCTCCTTCTAATGTCTCACCTGGTCTCACCATCCATCTAGTTCTTCCCTAAGCATTCATTTTGCGACTATCTAATATCTTCATCCTTCTGAGAAAAGGTTGTTTTGGGAGTGGACCTGGTCTTTGGTACTGCATACTAAATATCCTTTGCCTTGCTAATTCACATTGTAAGTTTTTATTCTTATAAACTCTTACCCATCCATGCAAGGGTTCTAACAGACCTTTTATGAATAACATAATTTTCTGGCCCATTAAAATATCAATGACCATTACAACCAATCTCTAAAAATTAGTGATATAGGCTTTGACACTTCCTATCTGCCAAAGCTATCTTGAATCCCTAAAGTCCAACTCAAGGTCCTTCCTATCGAATCTCTCTATCCTCTTGTTGATGGTGTTGGACCCACCAACATTCAAGGGGATCTCCCCGGTAAGAAGTCCCAACAAGACCTTGGACCGTTTGCAGTAGGAGTCCCAACAGTGGGTGGTAATGCAGTGCCTTGATTGTGGTAGTGCGCAGAGATAAGTATGATGACTTTCGTCAGAAGCAAGTGTGTGACCTTGTAGCGAGTCAAGTGAGATGCATGGGGGTTCTAACACACGAAGGTGAAAAGGAAGTGTGCCCCTTAGAAGCCTATAATAGTATGCAACCTGAACGGAACACACGAGCGAAATGACATCGCAAACTGAAATGCAGAATAGTCCACAAAAGAAAGTGACAGGTTAATCCAATAACACTTATTTCAATAAGATTCATACAATTGCATACAAAGTAGTCCATGAGAAAAACCGTAAGTTAAACAACATACATTGTTAGAGAAACCAAAATAGTCCAACTACAATAAAAACATATGCATTAAAGTGTGTTGGATCAGTTACTATTCTTATAAGTGAAAGTTCCATCCATACATACACAATTGACAACTACTAGCCCCAATAGTGGAAGATTACAATCAAGAACACTTGCTCCTCCAAAGAGGTATACTTGCTCTATGTTGTGGAGAATCCAAGGCTCGTCACAATACTCCCAACCCTTCTCTAAGCCTAATCCTAGGCAAAATTTTGACTCCCAAAATCCAATTCTATGAGTTATGAGGTTCTATTTATAACAAAGGGTGAGGTGACCCTTGACATTCCCCGTGTGACTCTTTGACTACCCTTGTGACTCTTAACTTCTTTACAAATAACTCATTACATTACATAGTGATTGTTCACATTCCATTAATGACACTTGGAATTTCACTTACAACATATTTACAAATAATATACATTTTCCACACGTACCCATGTGAGACAAAATAGGCTAGAGAAAACCTAACAAGACAAAACACTATGACTCAAAAGTTTGGGGAAATACCAACTCGGCAACATCCACTTGATGACTTTCAGTGACATATTGATACCAAGCTTGGTAATGTGTTATGGTGTCCCCATACTGCTTGATAATGTCTTTATGATAACAAACTCTTACCTCCATAGCCTCTGGGTATATAGTCTTGGAAACATTATCCAACTCATCCTGAAGCATGCACAACATGGTCTTAACTACAGTAAGACCATAAGTGTACTTCTACATGTTTTCTGCGCTCAAATCCAAGTCATCGTCGGTGGCCTCTCGCTTTAGTTGCTCCATGTACCTGTCGATCTCTAACTAGACTTAGTTCTTCTCCTTAGCATCGGTGAGGGAACCGATTGAAAGGATCTTGTGTGTTCTCACCATGACATCCAAACTCTTATACAATTGTGCATATGAAGCTTGTATGCTATTGACGAATGGAGAGAGTTGCTCATAGTTTTGGATTAACATCCGAATCCTTGCTTTGTCTAGCTTTACCTGCAACGTCATCATCTTTGACAAGTGAAGTGCGGCTCTCTTGTACCTCATTGTCCATTCTTACACATGGGCGATGGTAGCATGTATGTCCATAAGAGTCTGGACAATATTTTTGCGCTGCCACTAGAATATGAGTTACAATATGTTTATTTTTTGCTTTATATTCAATGTACCTTTACCCCTTTGAACCATTACTAATAATAAATATCTTCTATTATAACTTTTAATTTCAACCAAAATGCAGTTAACACTAAAACATCCCGTGGGACATCAAATTCCAGGCAAACATGAAAATATCTAAAGACATCTATTTGTTTTTAAAGGTTGGTGAAACGTTCGTCCCTTCCAAAAGAATCGTTGAACGAAAGCGCAAAGTGTGAGAGAATATTTAATAAATAAATGTGTAAATTTTATGTTCATGGCATTAGGAGAATGATAAATTGATTGATTAAAGAGAGTATGACATTGACGATACTTGAAGGAGACGGCGGAGCCGAGTGGAGGAATGCTGCGAAAGCAAGCAACCAGCTCTATTTTCTCACTGCGCCATGACGATAGCTGACCTATTGTCATCATACAAGTGCGCATCGATAGGCTGCGATTTATCTATAGAACCTATGCATGTCAGTTTTAACTATTTCTCGCCATGTTCCCCCCATTACACTTACCGACAATCGAATTTGTTGTCTGAACGTGGCGCCATATGCATGGTTGCCTCGTGACTCGCTCATGCTCTTTTACACCTGTTATATCTTGCCTGCATAGTTGTAATTTGTTTGAACACCTTATCAGAAGCTTTAATATTCTATAAATCCTCATCTCCAATAGTTTCAGAAGGTTTGGCTCGGCCTTTCCTACCCTGTGCACTTTGGCGCAGGGTTGGCTCTACTCATTGGCTTGTTTTATCTCACTCTGTATCCCCCATGCTCAGAGAGTCATGTTTTCATTGTCCTCAGTTTTTTCGACGATTTATGCACCTGGTTCAAGCCTTCTATTTCGAGTTTGTTGGCGTTCCTGCGGAGCTCTTCCCTCAGCTCTTGCTCGGTAAAAGGTCAGTTTTCGAATATCTCGTTTTTATATATGGTAATATTAGATACCTTAAAATACATAGTCTAGAGTTATATTGCTATCAAGAATGATAGTGCAGTGCTTATAAAATGTTCCTTTAATTCCTTCCCTGGATTTTCTGTTGGCTTAATGTGCGAGGTATAGGCTATTCTTGGTTATTTTTACCCTGATGAATCTTATTTAAATTTGTGAACAGGCTATCTGATATTTGTTTCATAAATCTTATTCGCCTCCCATGTTCTGGTCTATCTCTTCTGAATGGTTTTGGATTTCCATGAAAAATTTCAGGATATATTTTGTTATTACCAGACCATGCGCAAATTTTTGTTTTAAGATAGGCCCTTGGTGGTGCATATATGGAATTTGTTGTTGCTGTATTGTACATACGGGTGCATCCTCATGAATTGTATGCATCTCCTGTCAATGTTTCCTCTGGTTTTTCCGTTGTCGATCTAGTAATTTCGGCTCTTTTCCAGCAATTCCGTTGAGGTTGTTCCATAGATTGTTTAAATCCGTTTCAATGTCCTAATTTCCCTCCTCTCAGACTGGTCAGGAAGCTTCATTCAATTGGCATTCAATTATCTTGGGCTCCGTAGGCCGTCATTTCCTTTTCCTTCCAATATCCTCTGCTTTTCGTACTTTTAGTACTGCCGACCCTCATCTCGTCTTTGACTATTTATGGTCCTTTTTCTCAAACCTTACCTCTTTCTATTAATACCTAGAGATATCTTGTCCTGGTTTTTTTTCTCCTTGGTATTTGTCCTGCTCTCACGGGGATCTGAGTCGACCTTTTTCATTACTCTGATTGATGACTATATCCCGAGGTGGCTATATTATCTGAAATTAGATATATATGTCCTTTTGGCCCTTGCCTCTTTTAATTCCTCTATCTTGTCGCCCTTTGGGAAGTCGGGCTATTACTGTCTGCTGAGATGGAGATACTCCACGTGGAATCCGACATGTCGGATTTAGTAAAAGCTACCATGAAGGCAAAAGCATTACATTTTGGCACTATTAAATCATCCTGCTAGCACTCCAAGCTGGCGGATCACTTGCAATCTTCCCTACATGTTCTTGGTCCAGGTGTTATTCCCCCCTCTGTTCCCCATAGAAAAAACAATCATCGGCCTGCAAAGATCACCCCTTCCCCATTTGCTATATGTTTGGACGGTGTTATGCTGGCGAACCGTATTGCAAGTTTGCAATCTCGTGCATTAATTGGGAAATGGAACTTCCCTGACATGGATGATGTCCAGATAAGAAAACGGCTTGGAGCTAGATGGCGACCTCTCATTGGATACACTCCTACCATTGTTCGTCTGATGAAAGACTGGTACAACTTTCATTTCCTAAAAGTAAAGGACCTCAATACCATTTGGGCCCTCCCATGGGTGCATGGGTGGAGTTTTCTGGCTCTCCATAAATGGTACTTAGGGTTCACCCTCTTGGGAACACTCCTTAAAACAATTTTATATGGGTCAAATTACCTGCACTTCCTATCAAACTGTGGACGAAGGAATCTCTTTCCTTCATTGGAAATGCAATTGGAAAATTTGTCTACCTAGACCCCAGATGCCTGGGTGCTAAAGATAAAAGGGTTGCCTGGATCCTGGTGGAGAAAGATTATAGGGTGGCTTTCCTAACCACATTGACTTGTACTGAGGGGAATTATCTGCATGTCAAAGGCTTGATTACTGGGGGGTCCCATTCAGGTGCTCCCTCTGTCACAAAACGAGACATCTCAAAAACAAATGTCCTCGACATTCGAATGGAAAAGTGAGGTATAAGGAACACAGGGTGAATCAGAAATCTTAGAACGTGGCTTCACCACACGGTTTCGAGGATGACGAAAAGAACAACTATATAAGAGCATCTCTGATTGCAGATATTTTCTCCCCGACCCACTCACACTTTTTAGGCATTTCCTGGGACCTATCGGGGGAGATGCTCCATCGGCCTTTTTTCTCCCCTAGGCATCAAACATCTTCCTCCATATCTTTTATGAGATCAAATTCAATGGAAAATTTAGTCAAGGTGGGCGCTAATGTCATTTCCTCTCAACCTGCTCCTCCTGAACCATCCCCGAGTATTCCTATCATATCGCCTACACCTATTCCTAAAGCATATCTCCTTTCCCAACTGAATACTGACATTCATATTGTCCCCTATTCCTCTTCATCACCTGTTCTATCTGGTCACGATCCTAAGAAGTTCTCCCCCTCCTCATCTATTCATTTTACCCCGAGCCGCTCCCTTAAATCCTCTAAGGGTAAAGCCCCCATGACCTCGGCTTCTCCCCCTGCATCTCCTCTACCATCCCACACTAACTTTATAGGCAGCGACCTCGACATGCTACTACAGAGGGAATCTCTTCGCCTGCTACCCCTAACCATTCATAAACCTAAGAAATCTTCTTCTCCTGTCATCAATCCTAATTCGACAAAGAATATCTGTTTGTCGAAAACAAAACAGGGGCAGTAGGCACTTCGGGCGAGAAAGGGCATTTCTAAACTTGATTACCAAGAATCTTCCCTTGTCGACATCCCCATTGTCAATCTTCCTGAAAGCGTGCCTCTTAGAGCATATTTGCCCGGAAAGAGTGTCAAATGATGAACATTCTCTCTATCAACATAACGGGTCTCGGAGCTGATCCGAAGTTTTTAGCTCTAAAGGAATTATTTCTTTCTTCTTCTTATAGGATGATCTTCATACAGGAAACCGTGCACGACCGACAGGACACAATCTCTTTTTTTAGGCGTATGCTTTCGTCCTGGTATATTGCGGCAACGGAGGTGGCTGGTCTCCAGAGGATTAGCAGTTCTCTAGGACTCGAGATGGATTTCAGCAATCACATTCCGTTGCCTAGGGGAAATCTTGATAATTGCAAAGCATAGAGGTTGTGCGGATCTTTTTCATATTCTAAATGTTTACAAACCCTATAAATAAAGAGTTTCATATTGGAACATTTTCCTTTCCTCCGGTGTTATGAAGATCGAGACGCCTCTCAACGCTGGTGATCTTAAATGCACTTTAGGACCAAATGAAGTTTGTGGGAAAGGGAAAAAAGCTGACCCAGTTGGGGAAAAAATCAGAGAAGCGTTGTTGCAATACAACTTTGTAGATGTTTGCCCAAAATCCTTATCACTTACGTGGGACAATGGAAGGTCGGGAGATGCCTTTATTGCTAAAAGATTGGACAGGTTCATTATGCATGAAAATTTATTGGAAAATTTTGGTTTCCCGAGCTCTCAACCCTTCCTTTTTTAATTTTGGATCATTGTCTGATCTCACTGCAATGGTTGGAATAGAATTCGCGGAAAAACTATCCTTTTAAGTTCAACATGATTTGGCTTGAAGATGAATCCTTCAACAACATTATTCGCGAATCATGGCATTCTAGTGATCCAAGTTTTGGAAGCTCCCTTTCGGAAAATTTGATTGGCAAAATGAGGCTTCTACGATCAAAAGTAGAAGAGTGGCAAACCCTGAAAAAACAATCCAACCGTTTAGAACTTCAAGAGATTAAAAATTAATTAGAAATCATTGCCAAAGGTATGTCATCGCACTCCCTTCCATGGAATGTTCGATCTCGGCTATGGGAACTAGAAAAAAGGAATCAAAAGTTACTTTCCATTGAAGAAATGAATCTTTTGCTGTACAATGGAACAAGACTATCTGGGATATGAAGCACGCGGGGTTTTATAAAACAGTGGAAAGCAACAGCATTGTCTAGAAGGTTAAGAAAGGCAGGACCAATGTTTTAGTCAAATATATATATCTCTCCTTGATTGAAGATCTAATGGACACCTCCCGGAAATTATTTCCCAACACATTATGGAAAACAGTTTTTCCACTAAAAATTATTCTGTTTTCATGGCCAGTATTTCATAATAAAAATCTTACATGGCCTAATCTATAGAAAAGGAACTGGCACGGGCCAGCTATATGTTCAATCTGTCTATCAGAAACAGAAGATAACATGCATATTTTTTTTAACTGCCACCTCACTCAGATCCTATGGAATCAGTTGGCTTCTCATTTTAGTTTTTCTGTCATATCTCATTCCTTTATTATGGATGCTTTCGAATGGTGGGGTTCCCAGAAAATCACCTAGCGGCCCATTCCACTTATTGTCTTCTGGTTCGTATGGAAGTGGAGAAACAAAAGGATATTTCAAAATAGCAAGGAGGATTTCAGGCACATATTTGACAAAATTATCCCCTATTACTTATCAATCCTTCCATATATTCCCCTACAATTGAAGTCTCAGCACAGTACTACAGCCCCTCAACAGCTTATCCTCCCTCGGGCTCATTTCGACAGTGCGGCAAAAGATGGAAAATGTGCACGCGGTGTTCACATCTACATTGCAAAGGACCAACATTATTCTATCTATTGGAACGGTGCACCGGGGACTAACAACAAAGCTGAGGCCATGGCTCTTCAAGGTCTTCTCATTTTTTGCTCATTTTTGGATATTAGCCCAATCCAAATCTTTGGTGATTCCAAAATCATCATAGAGCACGTTATCGGAAAACAATCTATAAAAAATGACAGTGTTTCTAGATGGCTGAGCAGGATTTCAACACTATGGAAGCCTTCTCTCTTCCCTATCTCACATATAAAGCATTTGCAAAACGAGGAGGCAGACGAACTATCAAAAAAAGGTTTGCAATCTCCATGCGGTATGTGGCATCTGAGCATCACTGTAGAATCCATCACATACTTTATTCAACCTTTATCCATGCCAGGTATATAGTGTCGTCTCTATTCTAGTATGTTACAATATCCCGTTCATAATATTTTTGTCTTATGGCCAGGTATTTTGGTTTTTGTCTGAATATCACTATCCAAACTTGAACAATCAATAGAAATATGTATATCCTGAAAAATACTATCAGATGATTTTGGTTCCATCAAGCACCCTCTTGACCGGAAGTATAGTCTATCTCTGCAAAATATACAGTTTTCTTCTATAATAATATATATAGAGCTTTTTCTTCTACAAAAATTGATTGATTAAAGAGACAGCCATTATTACCATCTCTTCATCATCACGAGAGGAGAAGCATAGAATGTAAAGAGTCTCTGCTTTGCTTTCTTTTCTTTTTACCATCTATGCTTTTGTTTCTTTGAGAGTAGGGTCAATGTTGTGCCATAAGGGGACATAGGGTGACCACCGACACAAGATAAAGCTTTATTCCGATATTCTTTTATTTGAATGTTTTATTCTAATTTATTTATAACTATGATTTTTTTTAAATAAGAAAATCCATTAATACAAAGTATTTTGTAAAAGTAAATAAACCAGTTTGACTATGCTATGTTTATTAATTTTTTGGGATTTTAATTTGATTTTTTATTATTCTTTATAAAATAAACCAGTTTGACTATGCTAATTTTTTTTTAATTTTTTTTAGGATTTTAACCCAAAACAAATATAATCCCCATTTTTTTTATTTTACAAATACACTACTTTTTTTATTTTTATTTGTATGGGATT
>APFE031062164.1:207446-231772 GCA_000404065.3 Pinus taeda | reverse complement strand
TTTAGAAGAAAAATAATGAAAAATCTAATAATTCTGAATATGGATTTCAATACTTTTGCTTCACCAACTTAATTTTAAATATAAATGCATTTTTATTTTTACAAACTCAAGCATTTTTGTTTTTACGAAAAAGAAGAAAATATATTGTAATTATTGAAAATCTTATTGGAATCTTTTTAGAGACACGTGTCAAAACCTTATTTGAAGTTTTTAGTAATGTGTTTAAATTGCAAGTAATTCTTTCTTTTATTTCTCAATGATTTAGTAAAAAATCCAATATTTTTATATCAACTTACAAATTGCTTTTTATATCTATAGTCTTTCATATTATTTATTTTCATCTTAATTAATACTTAATCATGATTACACTTTGAATAAAAAAATATTCAAACAAATAAAATAAAATATGTTACTTTTAAAACATATTTTTAAATATTTTTATTGTTCTTTAAAGTGTTACAACTTACAGCATCACCATAGAAAATAAATCTATTGTTATTTAAATATTCATGACATAAAATTAAATTAGTTATCACTATTCAACATCAATAGCCTAGTGTTATTGTTTTAAAAGTTCCTCTTCATCCATGCATAGTCTTCCATTCACATCCATGGATGGGGTTTGTTGAAAAAAGTAGAGATTTTCCATACAAATTTATACATATAATAAATTAAAATGAACAAATACGGCATTAAAGTTAAAAAAAAAAACAAAACAAAACAAAAAAAAAAAAAAAACAAAACAAAAAAACCATACACAAATAGAATTCTTACACAAATAGAATTCTTAGTATCTCTACCTTGTCAAAGATAAAGCAATTATGAACTATCTTGCTATAGAGCTTACACAAATACATAAACACTACTATACAAAAAGTTCTAAAAATAAATAAAAAACTCACATTGTATTTTTCCCAATACCACCCAAGAAAAGCACTAAATTTCTTGAACCAATTAGCTCCCTAGATGACACATTAAAAGAAAAAGAGAAACTGTTATATAGCATCTTGGAAAAGAAGCAATATGACAACAACTATACTTTTGACCAATTTTTAGACAAATTACATTTAGCCAAAACTAATTACATCATAGTAATACAAAATAAATTAATAGCTAAATCTATGCGGCCTTGTATTCTTGTTTTGTATGGTGTTAAAGCGATGGTATAAATATTACATTTGTGTAACATTATGGTATTACAACTAATTTTATTTTATGACATAACAAAAGTTTTATACAATTTACAAAATAAATAAAGTTTATTTTCAATAAATTTAATTAAATAAGTGTATATTAAAATAATATTTTAGCACCACTTGCTTATAAAATGTGTGTCAAAGTTGTGATATTAATGCCACTTATATCTTCAGTAGTGTTAAGTGGTATTAACACAACACTTTCCAATAACATCATTTTTTTACATTTAACTTTTTTTATTACATAAAATAAAGTTGAGACTATTATTATTATTATTATTATGAAAAATATAATAAGAAATTGTGACCATAGCAATCTAGGACGATTATTGTTTTTTCATAAAAAAAATTGATAGTTTTTCAAAGTGTTTAAAAATATAAATTTATGTTTAGCTACCTTATTGATATCAAAAGAAATGTACAACATGTTTGTGATGGTTTTTGTTACTCCTCCTCTCTCCTACCAAATATAAACAAAGGGGTTTAACTCAGTTGCCCATTCTACCAATATCATTCTAATCATCATATTCCTCATCTAATGAAATGGTTTTGAGGGATTACCTTCAGTAAGATTCCTGAGACAAAATATGGTAGAATAGAAAGAAAATATTCAACTCTTTGACACCCAACCTTTTTATTTTATTTTATCTTAATTGTAATTATGATAAGCATTTAATAAACCGCTATAAAACAATACAATGGACTATAATGCAACGGCATCAAAATTTGTTTAACTATGGCAACCCAATACGCCAATCCAACAATGGACAAATGATATAACATTAACCACTAATAATTTCACCAGAACATATGAACATTCGAATGGCTAGATTTTGTGATGCGTTCAATCCGCTTACTCCAAATAAGGATCAACCTTTGCTGGGCAATGTGGCAGATCTGATAAATAAGGGTGCCATCATCTTACCTCCCACAATAGATGGAGAACCTTTGGCTAAAAGGCCTCTTGGCCCTCGCTTCCGGTGCTTCACAACTACACATAATAAATGGATGGCCTTTTAGCCTCTACAACCCAAATTTATGTATGGAATGGCCCTTTAATCATACGTTGTGTCTATGAATGACCCTTTATTCATATGTTGTGTCTATGTGGCCCTCAAATAGAGAAACATGCTTTAGTGGGTTAATGCTCGTTAATAAAGCATGATGGCCCCACCCTTCAATGACCATAGTGGTCAAAATCTCAGTAAATGGCGACTTTATGCAACATGATCCACTCCTTATCGATGGGCTCGTAGCCTTCCAAGAACGTATGGAAAACACTCCCTAATACTAGTGCAATGTATATATAGCTCTGCATCCCTCAACGTATTAAATCTTAGACCCAACCCTCACGCAATTCGTCAACATAATAATTCACAGATGCAATTGTTTTGTAGTGATAACGAACATGCCAAACTTCTCTGCGATTAACCTTGCCATCTTATGTCGATGCTTTTAACCAATGGCCCAATAATAATAATGTATTTGTTTCTTAAATAAAAAGAAAGGAATTAATATCTGCAAAAGATCTAGATAAGATCTTCTCGTCCTTTACAACTTACATGGACAAATCTCATAACCCTTCGATGAAATAAAAAAGATGCGAGAAATCGAACCAGCTAAGGTGGTATCTAGTACCACTCAAGTTGGGTTTCCAATTAGGGTGAGATAGGATCCCATCGAAGCTAGCCTGAGGATCTCACCTAAAACCCTCACTTGTAGAAAACTCATCTAGCTTCCAAATCAAATGCCAAGAGAGAAAATCAAATTACATACCTTCCCTTCATCCTTCCTCCTTCCTTGTTATAGATTTCGATTGGGTTGTTTCCAAATTTCTACAACTGACCATAATACCATCGACTAATACCATCGACATATACCATCAAAAAATACGTTACAAAAATACCTTCTTACCTAACTATTTATTAAAATCCATTATTTTCCCCTTTTTGATTAAAAATCAAGGGTCCCCTTTTTCCAAAACTCTCCCTGTCACTAGCCTAAGGGAACAAAGGGCTAGTAAGGGTGACATATTCCAATAATCAGTTGGTTGGGGATATTATATTCCTCGCCACCCAAAATTGCTTTCCCTCAAGTAATTTAAGTTATGGATGCTACAATATATGCTCTCCCTTCTACTTCAAAGTGGGTTGTCAGTAAGGCTGCAGATAGATATATACTATATCTCCCACTTTGAAACTCCTCTCCACTATTTTAAGCTGCTGAAATGCCTCTTCTGCTTCCCTTGACCATACAAAGGCTCCCTTCTTAGTGGGGTCGGTAAGTGGGACTGTCAGCTCTGAATGCCCTTTGAGAAACATTCTATAATGTGAGTAGATACCCAAGGAGCCCCACAACTTTGTTACATTCCTAGGAGTGGGCCACTTAAGGATGGCCTCAATCTTCTCCTATGCACTTTGACCCCCTAGCCTTCGATCATGTGCCCTAGATACAACATCCATGTCAATAAATGCTCACATTTGGAGCTTTTAGCATAGAAATACTACTCTAAATGTCATAGGTACATCCAACTATAGATTATGATGAGTGCTTGGACCCATTCCTCTAGCTCAAATCTCCTATCCGGTGGTAGATATCTGAAAACCTTTTGGTGTCTCTATAATAATGCCATGTTGTCAATATGTTGTTATGTTGTCTTCCCTTACATAACTCAATATTGTATTGTCCATGGGATACCCCCATGTCAATGATCTACCTCCACCCTGTTGGATGTCACGATCTTGGGCAAGTACTAATGGATCCCTCTTTGCATCACCTTCTTACCATATGGCCCTGTAAATCCATATTTAATCTCCTGATAGTTAGTTATATGTGTCCCAATTGAATATAGCCATTGGACCCCTAATACCACATGGGAATCTAGGCAATCTACTATAAAGAAGTTATCGGTAACTATGTAATTTCCCATTGTTAGACTCATGTTGGGAACTATTTTGTTGCACGACATGTGGTTTTTTTCCTTCTTTCCAAGAATCAAGGTTGTAAATCCTCCATCAGTTGTCAACCCCCTTCTAGCTTCAAACTCTGCATCAATGAAATCGTTGGAGGCCCCACCATCAATTAACAAATTCACCTTTTCCCCATGTATGATACCCTTGATCGAAAGAGTGTGATACCTCATAACTCCTGTAAGTGAGGAAATAACTCCTTCATGGGTCTCCTTTGGTAACTGCTCTACCCCCATTCCTTGTGATTATCCGTAATCCTCCTCTGGTACTTCTCCCTCATCCTCGCTATTAGAAAATACTTCAATATAGTGGGATTTCCCTTTGAGACATCGATGCCTTGGCACCCAAGGTTCCTGAGAGGAGAAGCATAGTCTCCTCCTTCTGATGTCTTGCCTAGTCTCATCATCCATCTATTTCTACCCTAACCATTCCTTTTGTGACCATCTAATATCTTCATCCTTCTGAGAAAAGGTTGTTTTGGGAGTGGACTTGGTCTTTGGTACTGCATCCTACATATCCTTTGCCTTGATAATTTCACCTTGTAAGTTTTTGGGTTTATAAACTCTTACCCATCCATTCAAGGGTTCTGACAGACCTTCTATGAATAACATAAATTTTTGGCCCATTAAAATATCAATGACCATTTCAACCAATCTCTAAAAATTAGTGATATAGGCTTTGACACTTCTTATCTTCCGAAGCTAAGTTGAATCCCTAAAGTCCAACTCAAGGTCCTTCCTATCAAATCTCTCTATCCTCTTGTTGATGGTGTTGGACCCAACAACATTCAAGGGGATTTCCCTAGTAAGAAGTCCCAACTAGACCTTGGACCGTTTGCAGTAGGAGTCCCAAAGTGGGTGTAATGTAGTGCCTTGACCGTGGTAGTGCGCATAGATAAGTATGATGACTTTCATCAGAAGCAAGTATGTGACCTTGTAGCGAGTCAAGTGAGATGCATGGGGGTTCTAACACATGAAGGTGAAAAGGAAGTGTGCCCCTTAGAAGCCTATAATAGTACGCAACCTGAAAGGAACACACGAGCGAAATGACATCGCAAACTGAAATGCAGAATAGTCCACAAAAGAAAATGACAGGTTAATCCAATAACACGCATTTCAATAAGATTCATACAATTGCATACAAAGTAGTCCATAAGAAAAATCGTAAGTTAAGCAACATACATTGTTAAAGAAACCAAAATAGTTGAACTACAATAAAAACATATGCATTAAAGTGTGTTGGATCAATTATTATTCTTATAAGTGAAAGTTCCATCCATACATACACCATTGACAGCTACTGGCCCCAATAGTAGAAGATTACAATCAAGAACACCTGCTCCTCCAAAGAGGTATACTTGCTCTATGTTGTGGAGAATCCAAGGTTCGTCAAAATACTCCCGACCCTTCTCTAAGCCTAATCCTAGCCAAAATTTTGACTCCCAAAATCCAATTCTATGAGTTATGAGGTTCTATTTATAACAAAGGGCGGGTGACCCTTGAGATTCCCCATGTGACTCTTTGACTACCCTGATGACTCTTCGACTTCTTTACAAATAACTCATTACATTACATAGTGATTGTTCACATTCAATTAATTTTACAAATAATATACATTTTCCACACGTACCCATGTCAGACAAAATAGGCTAGAGAAAACTTGACAAGACAAAACACTATGACTCAAAAGTTTGGGGAAATACCAACTTGGAAACATCCACTTGATGACTTTCAATGACATATTGATACCAAGCTTGGTAATGTGCTATGGTGTCCCCATACTGCTTGATAATGTCTTTCTGATAACAGACTCTTACCTCCATAGCTTCTAGGTATATAGTCTTGAAAACCTTATCCAATTCATCCTGAAGCATGCACAACATGGTCTTGACTACAGCAAGACCACAAATGTACTTCTACATGTTTTCTACGCTCAAATCCAAGTCATTGTTGGTGGCCTCTCGCTTTAGTTGCTCCATGTACCTATCGACCTCTAGCCAGACTTAGTTCTTCTCCTTAGCATCGGTGAGGGAACTGATTGATAGGATCTTGTGTGTTCTCACCATGACATCCAAACTCTTATACAACCGTGCATATGAAACTTGTATGCTATTGAAGAATGGAGCAAGTTGCTCATAGCTTTGGATCAACATCCAGATCTTTGCTTTGTCTAGCTTTACCTACAACATCATCATCTTTGACAAGTGAAATGCGACTCTCCTATACTTCATTGTCCATTCTTACAGATGGGCGATAGCAGCATGTATATCCCTAAGAGTCTGGACAATATTTTCGCACCGCCGAATTACACTACGAGTTTATTTTTTGATTGTATTCAATTTACTTTTACCCCTTTGAACCATTACTAATAATAAATATCTCCTATTATAACTTTTAATTTCAACCAAAATGTAGTTACATCCCGTGGGACATCAAATTCCAGGTGAACATGAAAATATCTAAAGACAGTTATTCGTTTTTAAAGGTTGGTGAAACGTCCGTCCCTTCCGGGAGAATCGTTGAACGAAAAGCGCGAAGCGTGAGAGAATATTTAATAAATAAATGTGTAACTTTTAAGTTCATGGCATGGGGAGAATGATAAATTGATTGATTAAAGAGAGAGCAATTATTACCTTCTCTTCATCATCACGGGAGGAGAAGTATAGAAAGAGTCTCTGCTTTCTTTTCTTTTTGAGAATGATAAATTGATTGATTAAAGAGAGAGCAATTATTACCTTCTCTTCATCATCACGGGAGGAGAAGTATAGAAAGAGTCTCTGCTTTCTTTTCTTTTTACCGTCTATGGTTTTGTTTATTTGAGAGTAGGGTCAATGCTGTGCCGTCAGAGGAGATATGGTTTTGTTTCTTTGAGAGTAGGGTCAATGCTGTGCCGTCAGGGGAGATAGGGTGACCACCGACACAAGATAAAGCTTTATTCCGATTTTTTTAATGCAGTTGTCTATAATGAGATTTTTTGAAAGCATTTCCGGCAGGTTTTTCAGGTCAAAATCCGGCAGCAATTTATTAGAATCGCAAGCACAATCAAAGGGTCTCAGGGGTTTTTCAGGGTGCTGAATCCAAATATGCAGTTAAAAAGCCATTTTAACTACTAAAAATCAAGATTTAACCTCAATTTCTTCCGCCAGATTCCGTCACAGGAATCTCCAAAAAATCGCATTATAGACAACTCCTTTTTTAATTTAAATATTTTATTCTAATTTATTTATAGCTATGATTTTTTTGACTATGCTACGTTTATTAACTTTTTTGGGATTTTAATTCGATCTTTTATTATTCTTTATAAAATAAACCAGTTTGACTCTGCTATGTTTTTTAATTTTTTTAGGATTTTAACCCAAAAAAATTATAATCATGGTTTTTTATTATTTTTACAAAATACACCAGTTTGATTACGCTATATTTTTTAATTTTTATGGGATTTATGAAAAATAAGTATACTTTGTGATTTTTATTATTCAAAACTGGAGGTTTCAGACTGATTAAAAAATTTAAATACAGATTTTACATAAAAAATACTATGGAAAAAGTTTAAAAATGTAATAATTAAATATAGTAAAAAATTTAAATAAACTTATTTCATTTGATATAGAATTTTTTAAATAGTCATCAACTTTATTTTTTAATTTTAAATAATAACCAGTAATAATTATTTAAGTAGTTCATTTTGTTACTGATTAGCTAAGAGAATAATTTAAATAAATTCTTTTTAAATATTTTTTCAATCTTAATTTAAAATTTTTTATTGTATCTGAGTTTCAAGTGAAAATGGAGAAGACAAGGGAGAAATTTATAAAGTTGTTTCCATTATTTTGGGAAAGAGCATAATTTTTTTTAAGATTATTTTATTTTATACAATTTAAAGATTAAGAAATGTTTTTTTTTAAATAAATATAATTTATATATTTTTAACTATTTATTTAAATCAAAATATTAATATTATATATTTATTTTATTTAAAAATTAAATAAATATTTTATTATTAGTGTTGAATTTAATTAATTGATTTTTTTGTAATTATTAAAATCTTAAATTTTATTATATTTTAAATAACAATTGATAACAATAAATTTTAAAAATTACACTATTGATAATGATGGTGGTGGTGGTTAATGTTTAGAAACCAAACTTTGGTCTATCGGACTTAAAGAAACGAACTATTTAAGTTGATTTAAGATTTTATTCTTATACTCAAAAAGCCTAGAGAGAAACCTCCCGAAAAAATCCAAAATTTATATAGTTGTTTTCATTATTATATATTTTGTTTTAAATTTCTCGGTGCACAGGTTCACCCTTTATTTTATTTTTCCTGGTTTTTAATTCGCCTATAAGCGTGGACGCATATATTGGAATAGCTTTTTAATTTTGCTTATAAAACATTAATTTGTAAGCATTTCTATCAATAAAAGTCTATTTTATTTTGCACCTGGCTTTATATTCAGCTGACCTACAATAATTACCTTTAATGAATATTTATAACATCATTCAAGTAAATACATATGTGAGTAGGTAGGCCTTTTTGCCTAAACTTATCAATATTTGTATTTACCATTTGTAAATATCTACATATGTCTATAAGGCTGACCTTGAGACCTGAATTTATATTTTGTCTAGCCACCTATTATAAGTGTGTTTTTGGACCTCGACTTATAATTATTTGTACCACAATTATTAGATTTGTTTATCAAACCTTTCAACTTAGTTTGGTTTTTGGTTGGCCTTTTATGAGTGAATAGGTTAGTAGATCTTTAACCCTAAACCTACAATATTTGTATCCATTGTTTACTCATTTGGTTATATATATAACCAAAAGAAATTCGCCTCTCAACAAGGAACACAAGCTGCCCATGTGTTGCAACAAGTAAAATTGAACTCCAATAGGCTTTAAATTGTTCCACACAAGAAAATAATGTGCTCAAGACAGTAATAATTTATGATAACTCACAATTGAAATGTGATGGTTTCAATCTATATTACTAGATATGCCATGCCTATGTGTAGGATTTGCATATTTCCTAGGACCTGTCTAAGGATACATTAGGGAAGTAGATCCCTAAAGAGGGTAAAGGACCATACGCCCATGAAATAGACCATGATCCCATGGAAATGAAATGGGTCCTAAAAATATAATATGGATTTGGAAAATTCCAGTTCCCAAAAGTTGGTTTTTCAATAAAAGAATCCCAAAACCCTAAACCCCATTCTTGGTCAAAATCTCAAAAGCATAAACCGCATTCTTGGTCGAGGTTTGATCTATCATTATGTCAAGATATATTATTGAGGTCTGATCTATCAACATCAGATCTCAAAGTCTGCTTTCAAGGTTTGATCTATTAACATGGTCAAGGTTTGATCTTTCCTTATGTGCTATGTTGTTGCTCACTTCACCCATGCCATAATTTAGCCTTGTCATACCCTTCAAGAATACTACTTTATTCATTGTTGCAATGGACATGTGAACATGACTCATAAATTCTATTATGACATGCTTCATGTTCATGCCAAAATTATCCATTATTAATGATGGTTATAACTTATCAAATTATAATTTATGGTAAAGGGTCACTAATAGTAATATCCTTTAGAAATAATTTTTCTATTTGGTTATAACAACTTATAGTTATATTAATGTGATCCCTGAATGGTTTTGATTGTTGGTTCTAATATTTTTTTTATTTCTTTTACATGTTGTTTCCTTCCTGTATCTAGGTCCATATTTTTAGATTTTTTTTACATGTCATTTCCTTATATCCAAATCCTAGCTTTTCAAAAATATGGTCGATTTGGATCCTTGTAACATAGATTTTAAGCCAAAAGAGGCTATACATGTGAAAAAATGGGCACAATTGATAATTGGGCACTCAAACTGGAAAACGATTAAATGAAATCTATGCTTACCCAAATAAAATTTTGTTTTGTTTGTTAGCTAGAGTGAAAAATGGAGTGTTGTGTCATAGTATATGATAGTAAATCAGGGCTTAATAATTGTCCCATTTATATAGGTATCTATGTTTCCCCTATCCACTATTGTGTTTCCACAAATAAGAGAATGGAACTTAAAGTTATCATGAGTGAATTCCCTTATTTTATAGAAACGATTATTCTTTTATGTTGAAAAATGATAATTTCCAAACTACCTCAATTGTATCTACAAGTAGGATGTTATATAGGGATTTCTAGAAAGCTTACAAATTGCAAGTTGATTCCAAATATTCAATATTAAAGACAAATTACAAGTTGCAGGAAATCCAATTGTTGTATATAATGTAAGACTTGTAGTGTTATACTCATAAGGGCCCCTACAAAGGATATTTATGAGGATATATAGTAAGTAGTTCAAGACCCATGATTAATGTCCAGTGGGAATGGCCATTGTACAAACATGCCACACCAACAGAGAATTAAAGAGGGGAATTGGTTGGGGATGTTTGACTTGGACTCTTATTTTCATCAAGAACTGCATCAGTGAATCCTCTACATCCCCACATTTTTCATACATGTCAACAAGGGCACTCCCCATGATAACACTTGATCCAAATCTAGGTATAAAGTGGGCATGGACCTCCTTACCTTGTTGTAGAGTTGCATGTTCGACACACATAGCCAAAACACTGCCCAAAGTGAATTGGTCCTGCTTTATCTTGATACATGTCAACATGTCCCGGTACATATTGGAAAAATTAAATTATTTTGGAGTAGAGCTGCTACACCTTTTCATCTACAAAACCATGAAACAATTGGATCTGAAGAATGCACAGAGAAAATAGGAGCCAAGCTATAGACAAGGGAGGAAAGGAAAGAAACAGGGGAGTAATAGGGGAAATCCTCTACTTCCCATTTGAATTATGGGAGATTACTTGGCAATCTAGGGCAGTAAGAGTAGGTGATTTCTCATTCAATGATAATTGTTTGTGATAAAAATTTATTAACTTGATTAACTTCTTCCTTACTCTTGATTATATAATGTTCTCTATCATAAAACAACTATCAAATCATAAATAACAATGAGATGTAGGCTATTAGATAGGGCCAAAAACCTCTCCAACTTGAGAGGAAAACAAACAAAATTATTCTTCTTATAGAATCTTCAATTGATGAATTCCAAGACCTAGACCCTTGACCAACAACCCCTCCAAGACCAGGTCAAAGCCTTTTCCAAGATGTTCCCTCCTTTCACAATGTCAACTTTGGTCAAACATGGTTTCTAATGGAAGAAGCTGCTCATTCAACCTTTCTTTTGGACCTACAACTTCTTGACTGTAACTCGACCTTACTATAGAAACCCTAGGCCACTCGTGTGAGGGAGAATATGGAGAATTTGTCCTCTTTTCCTCTTTTCTAGAAATATACTTTTTCTTTAGTAACTCGGCTTGTAATATCAACTCTTTGTCACCCAAATTCGGTCCTCTTAGAGTGACTGTAATTTTCAGTCTTCTTGTTACAATGAGATGCCTTAGACTTCACACACATGAAGGAATTTTTCCCTAAAACAAATCAGAAATATTTTCGCTCTTCCTCCCTCCTCCTTCATTGGATATTAGGATCTTCCTTATCTCTAGATTGAACTTCTATGTTTCTTTTTTGTTTCCTCTTAAGAGAGGCTGAGTCCTTCTTTATATAGGCATTGCTACGGTTCAAAATAGGTTGACTTCACTGGAAAGCTGACTTGATGATTCATATAGGTCGACTTCACTTGGAGCTTGAATATTTGGTCTTAGAGGGGTTTCTTTGACAATTCTTTTGACTCAAATAAATTTCTTACAATATGTAACATGCTCAAATGGGTCTTCAATACATGACAATGACTCAATTGAATTTATGGCTCGATGACCAATCCTAAGAGCTCATAATGGGAGCTTGATCTATATAAAAGTTAAGTTCTTTGAGCATGAAACCCAGGTCTCAAGCATAAAAAAATAATTTTCTTTTTCTTCTTTACATCAATTACATAAAATCATGATTACACATGTCATTATGAAGACTAAACCTAGTTACATATTTCAACGGGATCTATACCTTTTAGTCTTTATATGAATGGATTTCATGTCTCCAATCATTGTTACTAGCAACTACTTTTTCCACCATTACTGCTCTAGAATCAACTATAAAATGTGATGTTGAATATTGTTGGGATATCTGTTGTTATTACCAAACTATTGTTGTTAGTGTTAAATTTACTGCAACTGTTGTTGTTTGTTGTTTACTATTGTTAGCACTCTATTATTTTTGGACCTTGCCCTCCCCTTTCAGTTCGACATCTGCACTTAGTTCGAATAAGTTGTGGCCGAATCAAAGATAGATTGAAGCAGAGCGAACCAGAATGTGGTGGTGGAAGAAGCCAAGTCATTTGAGGTAGATCACAGATTCCATTAAACACCCTTACCCTCCAAACAACCTTGCCTTCCGCTTTCAATCCGCATGAAGAACGAAGTCTGTATGATGTAATCTTTAATATGTCCGTATGATGTGAGCTTTCAGTTTGCCCCTTTCTGGTCGCCATATTTGTTTGTGGTGTCTTTCCTTTTGACTCGCTAACTCAGGCCTTCTTCTCTATTATTTGGTCTTACCTGAGTTGAGTGAGTCTCTCTCGGCCTTATCTTCTGTCTTTCTAGATGCATGCGATCATGCGAGCCAGCCTGCCTTATCCATTATATTCGTCCTGCCAGGAAAGAGATTTCTTCTTTGTGGGCCATCCCGCTCCCTGAAAGTCGTGGGCCATCCTATCCCTACATGTCTTAGGCACACTAAAGCCAGTAGAGACATACCCGACCGAGAGACAGAGACTTTAAGGGATCGTTCTCGCCATCGTTTTCCTTCCGTACACAAGGTTAGGGCACTCCTTCGATAGGTCACTCGATAGGTCACTCGAAAGGTTAGGTTACCACACTCGAATGACTTTCCTCAATAATCCACACGACCTTTATATTTATTTCTTTTTCCCTCTAATTACTATCTGTGTCAATTAAACAACACTGAGTGTTTCTATAGATCCTTCCTAACAAATAGAGATATAGTTCTTGACTTCGTACAATGAAGCAATAATAGAATAGAATATTCCTAACACAGAGTTCCGGCAACAGCAAAAATTCCCATGCATACGAAAGCAAGCAACAACTACAAGATAGTTCTCAACAAAACGCGAATGCAATTACTGCAGAATGCAGTTATAATAGAGGTAACCCATTTACACAAAATCTTCTTGTTTCTTCCTTCCTTATAGATATAATGTTGGCATACATAAAGAACAATGTAAAGTGCTAGATAATAACAAATTAAGGCAAGACAAAATCAAACCCTGAAGCTAGGGTTGAAACCTAGTCGGTTACAAGAGTGTAAGCAAAATAAATAACATCTAAACAGAGCCCAAAAAGCAAACTAAGTTACATACAATTAGAGCCGAAGATCACTCTATAGCAGAAGACAAATAAACGGAGGAGAACTAGGACTTTCCCAGTGTCACAATAGAGAAAAGAAGGCTACAAACTAAGTAACAGTAACAGAGAACGACCCTATCGGAAGTAGCCATTTCAGAGACAGAGTCTGGAGCAAACCCGAACCTGCCATAGAAAACCAATGGAACCATATCAGTGATTTGTTGCCAAAAAAAAGAAAAAAACTGGAATGAGAAAGTTGACAAGCAAAGAAGTGAAAGCCAGATTACCTGAGGAGTCATAGCACTAGAGGAATGAAACCCCAACTGAGTCACAGTCACAAGTGAAAACCTTGTACACAAAGGAGCGATTACCTTAGTGTCAAAGAAAAGTAGAGAAGACCAGCTATAGCATGGAAAGGTAAGTTTACCTTGCCAAGACCAAGCGAAGCCGAGGAATTCCACTGTGACTGAGACATACCAGGATAGCAAAACATTCATACATCAACCAGAAAACCAATAACCGGGAGCTTAACGAGAGAACTGAAGCACAACAAGATAAGGCGGAAGTGGAAAGAATAGTGACCATAAAGAAGGTTAAAGAGCCAACAGAGGAACAAATTAAAACCTGTCACGAAGTCAACAAAGCCTCCAATACAGTGCCCAGGAAACCAGGTAACGAAACAGCAAGTGTGGGCAGAGTTACCTCGCCACCAAGTAAAGGAACCCATAGCTAGGTGTAGATAGAGCACTACTGCCGAGTTTGACACAGTCCCAAGCAGGCCAATGAGAGAACACAAACCCTCACCATGACAGAGAGAAGCCAAAATTCCCAAGTGAATTGTAAATGAGGGTTTAGCATAACCAAAGAGCGGGAAGGAGAAAATCTAGGTGAGTACAAAAGGCAGCGTACCAACAATAACTACACAATGAATGCCAATGAATAAATATCTTTGTTAATCAACTGCTTAGGGCTAATTATATGTGTTTGACTTGAACTTTAAATTAATCATTGGTTAAACTAGTTTAATCCGTAAGTTAAAGGGCAGGTCCCATCATTTTGTGGTACTAGAGTAGGATTTCGAGTTTTCTTGAGAAATGGAAGTTGGAAGACGAGGTCATGGAAGAGGTGCTCAGAGAGTAGGTGTTATAGATGATAATAATATGTAAAGGTGCTAAAAAAAATATCTTCACATATATAACCATACACATTATCAGAAATTTTCATGTATCTCAAACTATTTAATGAATGATTCCTATTTTCAATTTTTCCTGGTAAGGGTTGTAAATTAATGTACAAAATGAGACATAGATGCACATTCAAAGGATACTTTAAGACCACTTCCAAGAGTGTGAACTTCAATTATTTCTTTCAAAACTTTGATTGGTTAATTTATGATATAAGTTGGCATTGGTCCTCCTTCAACATTAGATTTAATAATTCCATTTTTGCATGCATGCATAACCTTTATGATGTTATCAAAGAGTTAATCTTTAAATGAAAAACACACATCATTTGATACAAATTTATGAGATAGGTCATTTGTAGTTACATCTATTAGAATAGTTTGAAAAGATTTATTATTAATGACAATGTCTTTATCAATATTTTTAAATCTCTTATCCAAAATATTTAAAAAAAACATTAAGATATTCAATTTGTTTCACGAAGGGATGAGTATAGGTTTTGACGAAACATGAGGGAGACTCGTTCACAAGTGTTTTATATTCTTTAGATGACTCCTTATCACAAACCTCTAAAGAAACTTCTACATACTAATTTCCTTGTACATTATGATCATCATAATAAAAGGAAAAATCAAGATTTTCAAATTCATCATCCTCTACATAATTATCATAGATATGTCCATTATTAGTGATGAGTCTCGGTATTGCAATAAGAATGTTGCAACTCGCAAGTCTACCGACTTTAATTATCAACCCGGGGTTCGTACAAACTTAAGAGGTATCAACACTATATGTGCAGCATACAATCTGTCCTTCCTTTGTTGTCATAAGAGAAAAGAAATGTTGCCTATTTGCAGGAATGAAACACTGAATTTAAAAATGTTTATAAAGTAACATGAAATCCTCTATCTACTTATTAACACACCTTTCTTGCAAAAAAAACATATTTTAACGATATTTGTCACATGTGATGTTTTAACTAATCTAAGCATGAAATCTGATCTAGAGAGTACTAACTATTGTGTACATGGGTAAATATAAAAGAAATCATTTTTTAATCTTTTTGTTTTATAAATGAAAATGCTAATTCTCACTTGTTCTTTGGCACAGGAGACAGGTATGGAGGAAGAGGGTTAAAATGGTCTTAATGGCATGGAGGTCAAGTAGAATACTAATCTCAGCTTCAATGATGATTTTTCTCAATTCGGACTCAAAACAGGTCGATACAGGATTTCCTACAGGATGTACTAGTTCTCCTACAGGATCCCCTAGTTCTCCTACAGGATCCCTAGTTCTCCTATAAGATCCCATGTTTTATTACAGGATGTTACAAATTTACTATACGAAATTATAATTCATCGAATGACCAAGCAAATCAAATCCAAATTAGATGTGACAAACACTCTTCAATTACATGATCAAAGGACTTGTAATACTTACATGTGGTGGTGGGATTTTGACAGTCTCTCGTGAAGCGTCTTGGCTAGCCGTAGTTATAGCAGATAATCTATCCTCATCCTTGATAGGTTCCTCCGCCTTGACCACTGTGCTATCCATTGTTTTTTTGTCCATGTTCTTATGCTTACATTCTATATGCATTGACACTTTGCTCCATCATCAATTCCTAAACTCGACAATTGTTTTCATCATGTCCCACTAATTTGCAGAACTTGCAATACAAGTTCCTGGGCGTTTGCACATATTTTTGTAACAAATAACAATCTTTTGCTCAATGTTTGCCTCTAGTTTTACGTATCTCGCACCGTAATTTGGATCCAGGATTCAAAGGATTCGGTGCTCCACTAGCCATGTAGTTTCTGAAGAGAGGGTATTGTTCTTTAGAATGGCCTTCTGCTTTACACTTTTTACACCACACTTCTTCTCTGACTTCCTTACTTTTCTTCATATCTTGTATTTGCAGAGTCAAATTTTCCAGCTGACTCTGAATCTGTTGCATACCAAGGATTTGTTTTGCACACTAAAATCCTTCATTGTAAATGAGTTCGCTAGTTTTCTTTTGAGAACATTTATTTCCTGCATGTTAGAACCTGCAACAAGCATGTCATCTACATACAATAACAATATAATATAACTGCCATAATTTTGCATTTTGAAATAAACCCAATGATCAGAGTGACATCTAGTATAACCTTGTTCAGATTAGATACCACTGCCTTGGAGCCTATTTTAAGCCATACAATCCCTTCTTCAACCTGCACACTAGTTTCTCCTTCCATTTTACCACATATTCTTGTGGTTGTTGCATATATATCTCTTCCTCCAAATCCCCATGGAGAAAAGTTGTATTTACATCTAACTGCTCAAGATGCAAATCTTCAGCTACTACTAGACTTAAAATAGTTCTGATTGAAGTCATTTTAACAACAAGAGAAAATATCTCATCAAAGTCTGTACCCTTTTTTTGTGCAAACCCCTTCACCACAAGTCTAGATTTATACCTTTTTCTACCTCCATCTTCTTCCTTCAACCTATAAACCCATTTATTCTGCAATGTTGTTTTACCTGCAGGCAACCTAACTAAGTCCCAAGTCTGGTTATGTGCTAAGGATTCCATCTCTTCTTTCATGGCTTTCTCCCACTTCTTCCTGGTTTCTACCTGCACTACTTCTTCATAACATTCTAGTTCACCAAAATCAGTCAGCAACACATAATATAATGAAGGAGAGTATCATTTAGTGGGTCTACTTATCCTGTTAGATCTTCTAACACCACTTTCAGGCGTTTGAGGTGCTTGTTGTTGTTGATGATGTTGTTGCAGAATTCTTTTATGCATGTGCAATTCCCTTTAATGTGGCGAGGAGTCCATATTTTAAAAATGTAATTAAAAAGGCCATTGATTTTGGGAAGGGCTATGTTCCTCTTGGATCTGAAGCTTTAAGGACATTTTTGCTAAAGAAAGCAAAAGACAGAGTGACAGGAAAGTTGGTTGATATTAAAGAGTCTTGGAAGCTTACAGGATGCACAATTTTGAGTGATGGTTGGTCAAATTTGTGTCATCGCCCATTGATCAATGTGCTTGTTTATTTTCCTCAAGGGGTACTTTTCTTGAAGGCAATAAATGCAATGGATCGAGTGAAGACATCAGAATTTATTTTTGGAATTTTGGATGAAGCGATTCAAGAGGTTGGGGTGGAAAATGTTGTCCATGTTGTTACAAATAATGCATCAAATTGTGTTGGTGCAAGGAAGATGATTATGGAAAAGTATAATAAGATTTATTGGACCCCTTGTGCAGCTCACTGCTTGGATTTAATGTTGCATGACTTAGCCAAATTTCCTTGGGTCAATGAGACAATCCGAAGAGCCAAAACAATTTCAAACTTCATCATCAACCATCGTCTCACTTTGAGCATATACAGGAAGAATGCATCAAAAGAGTTGTTGAGGCCTTGTGATACAAGGTTTGCCACTTTTTATATTACTCTGAAAAGAGTTGTTGAGGAAAAAGCAAGACTAAGAGCTGTTTTTTGCAACACTGAGTGGGAGAGATCTACCCTTTCAAAAGAAACTAAGGGGAAAAATGTTGAACAAATAGTGCTCAATAATGGCTTTTGGGAAAATGCAAACAAGGTTTTAAAAAATTGTGGCCCAATTTTTAATGTGCTCCGCATGGTTGATGGTGACAAACCTTGTATCACCAGAATAAAATAAAACAACTAATAAGAACTGCTATGGAGGTGTTCTGGAGTAAGAATGAATTAATTTGAGCAGGCAGTGTGTATTTCCAATCTTGTAGTGTGAATTATATTGGAAGTGCGAGGTTTCCTAAGAGGGCCAGATCGAGTAGATGTGAGGAAAAAAAATTTCCCAGTATTTTTCTAGTGAAGATAAATTGTCAGAGGATTTCCTCTTGGGCATTGAGTTGTAATTATCTATTTTTGCTACATAATAATAAAACCCTCATCTACTGCATTGGTTTTCCCTTTGGGGTTTTTTCGCGGACAATTGTCCAAAAATAACAGTGCCATTTTTCTCATGTGTGTATCTATTTCTCAGTTCCGTAATTTTGCTTTTGCAATGTAATTTTATTGTGAAGAATTGCAGTGTGAATTATTCGCTCTTTGTTGTAATAATAATTGCAAAAGGCAAATAAACTGTTAAATTTAGGAGAATAATTTCCAATTGCTGCAGTTCAATGATTTTTCACATGGTATCAGAGCAAAGAAGATTAGATCAGAGGCTCTAAGCCAAGGAAGCGAATTTTGTGCAGTATCAGAGGGAGATCTGAACCACTAGTTTCCAGATTGGTGCAGGCCAAGCCAAGGTTGCGAATTGTAGCGAGGCAGGAAATCGATTTCCATCTCATGTGAAGGAAAAGTTTGATTTTGCCTCAAATTTGTAGAAGCAGGCAGCAGGATTGATGGTAATGGTTTCTGGTGTGCATATCAATTGTTTCGTAGAGCAAATATAGCACAGTGTACGCATAGGTGTCTTGCCTATTTAGGTGTAGATCATTTATTCATAAGTTTATACATGGTGGAAATTGTCCCAAATGGTTTAATCTGGCCCATTCTTACGTAGAATTTGTCCCTTAAGTACCCTCCACAATCTTATTATTATGGTGGCTCAAACATTGGAAGTCAATCTATAAGAATTCCTTTTTAACTTCATTGATCAAGGGAAGGTCGATATTTAGCTTTTTAATTTTGCTTATGAACAAAAATTGGAGAGTGGATATTTTAACTTCTATAAAATTATATTTATTTATTTTTCTTTATCATTAAATTATAGTTATTAAATTTAGTAGTATTAGTAGTATTGATGGAAAAGTTTGAAAATTAGATAGTTTGATTTGGTTTGTGAATTAACAAATACTATATAGTAGTTAGTCCATGCCGCTTAATTTAAATATATCTAAATTAAAATAGAAAGCAATAAAAATACAAAGATTTAAAATTTTAAAATGTTATAATTAGATTAATTTTAAATTGTAATTAATGCATTATTAAATTTTGTAAATTAACATTATTTGTATTGTAACATAGAAATAATTATTAATAGTTTACATTTGGCTTTTTATAGTTTGTGGATAGGTCTTATGAAAATCTTATTATTAGACTTGGGTATAGAGGTCCTATCATAAATTTCTATTATACTTTGGTTTGTAAATATGGGAAATTTTATATTTATTTATATTACAAACATCTTATTATTTTGAATATCATTCATTCATTAATAATGTAAAAACTATCATATGTGGTTAAGTTCGCACAAAAACTTAAGTGACCTCTACCCCTTAAAAATATAATGCAAAAATAAAAATTATCTCTCACATTACCATTAATAAATATTTTTAAATTATATGTGATTTTAAAATTTATATATATAATTTTAAAATAATATATTTTTTAATAGATTATATTAATCATTAACCCTTTTTATAATAAAAATATAAAACGATTACACTTTATTTAACAATAATTTTAAAACTTTCAAATAAATTATTATCATAAATATCTATCTGCATCTTGATGTGATCTATATATTTTTTAATTAATTAATAAAAGCAAAAAACAATAACATATTAATTTAAATATAAATAAATTAAATTATTTTTAAAAAATTATATATTTTGATGTGTAATATTATACTATAAATTTTTTACCAAAAACCTATTGTATCCGCTACGAATATTAAGTCGACTCTAAATTTGATACGATGCACAATATATTGGGTTCACGGAATAATATAGCAAGCCAGGCACAATTTTCAAAACACAATTATAAATTTTCATTTAACCGTGCGAACCATTTATCCTTCGCTTCCGTTTTCAGGAAATGGCGTAAGGTCACTGCTCATAAGTGATAACATTAGTTGATTTTTTATGGAGTACGTTATATAGTAGATATTTGTAAAATAAAGTAATCTTTTATGTTTTAATTTATTTGTATTTAAAAAAAAGAATTGCAGTCAAAAATTTAACAACTTTTTTTCCAAATTAAATTTTATTTTAAACAAGTATAAATTTATGAATTAAATTTTATTTTAAGCCAGTATAAGTTTATAAATTTTAACATAGGTTATTATATAGAATAATAGATGCGGTTATTATATCTTATAATTTAGGGTTTGGTTTTTTTTTTGTTTATAAGTAATTAGAAATTGGTAAAATATATGAATTTATTTCGAATATAAAATGTGGTTAATGTGGAATTTCTATAGAAATTTTGTTTATATTGAATATCATATAATTTATAGTGTAGTTGGGTATATGGATGAATACAAAAATTGTCACAATCTTCTATTCTAAATGTAAAACTACATGCTTTGGTCCAATATAATTGTATTTGTAACATTTATAATTAAAAACAATTTTAAAAGAGTTTTTGGAGTTTTCAATGTTATTTTTTTTCCAAGAAAAAATTCAAACTTTCTATTAAGGCAATAAAAAGTTACATTTGTAGATGCATTTAAGGATTCAGAATACTTTATGTGCACAAAATAAATATAGAGTAAGTCATCTCTGGGTGGTAACGTAGAACTGTGTACTACTCAAACCCACAAAAAAACCAGAAAAAATGAACCAAGTCCAGTTCCCAGACCTCCTCTTCATTGAGGAAAACGACCCAAATAAGAACATAGTAATTGTGCATAAATACAAAAGTTTATTGTTTCAAATATAACATGTTCTTATCCCTTGTAAAAAGAAACAGTATCAAGAAAAGAGACCAAGAGACCATAGCTTTTGCAGAGAAGAAAAAACATTTTGAAATAGGCCTTCCCCTCTCGATAAGGAAGCGAAAGGTTGTTGATCCGACATACTGATCCAATCCTTATCAACTTTTGTTATGCGCTAGTTTCCCATACCCAGTTGCAGACCCTCCTTAGAAAAAAAGCAAGTGGTTGAGTTTAGCTCCCTGTAAATATGACAAACAATAAATAATTGGTGGTAATTGATGGTGTTGCATCATTTCCATTCACAACAATACATAATTTCTAATTCCAGAGAGAAATGTGCGTTGGTAAGGAAATTGGGGGTATATGGGGAGCTTACTTAATGCAAGGACTTATATAAAAGTTTTTTGAAACAATAAAATCTACAAATTATATCTTTCTGGAGAGCAGTTCCATACTTTGTGTCAGCATGATGGAGGTTTTCTCGGTCGAACTTGAATTCCAATTACATCTAGATGGGAAAAAGGTATTGACTAGTTTCTTTCAAATTTACAATTAGTGCAGTTAGGCCATCATTGTTCACGCCTATGTTTGACATGATACATGAAGTTTCAACAGAACAAATACATGTAGGATGAAGTTGAAGGATTCATAAAATTAGTAACTGGTAGGAATATGAAGGCCAATGTCAGCTGGAGTATGCTTGATATTTTTTTCTATGCCTGACAGCAAGGTAAGCCTAGGCCTACCCTATCCTAAGTTTCAGAGCAGCAAGGAATGGGGAAGCAGGCTTCTAAACACACTAGGAAGTTTCCTCTTTATTTACATTTGTATTTTTCAAATATGTGTCATCATGCTTGCAGAATCTCCTTTGTATAGACCTTCATTTTTCTTTTGAGTTTTTTTTTTGTCTTTGACTGCCATTGTTCATTAAACTTCAACCAATATAAATTGTTTTGCTTACTGTTATCTATGAAGTAACTTTGTAAGATTTTCATTATTAATAAGTAATTTTGTAAGATTTCCATTATTAATGAAGATGAATGCTTAATAAATTCATCGCTGAAGGATTCCATCTTGATATGCAATTCAATATCCTTCTCACATTTTTCTCCTGTGATGTGCATAGTAAAAAAAAAATCCCCGTGTTAAAATGAATCCTCGAGCTTGCGTGAGGAGAGTATTGTCTATCACGCTATTTAGATCCATGACTATTGAGATGTACTAGTGAAAAATTAGAGTTTGTGGCCATGTGAATTATTTATGCCATGATTATATGAGAGCCAACGAAGTTGTTAAGATTAAAACATTCAATTTCGAAGAATGTCAAAGACCATCATAAAACTCATTATCACATAAGTGCACGAGTCATTTTTCAGTTACTCAATATACGGTGATCCTTCATGGAATCATGTCGAACGCCAAGATTGAACTGTCATTTATGTATTTTGAGCATCATATTCCAAGATTGAACTGTCATTTATGTACTTTGAGCATCATATAAATTGAACTGTCATTTATGTACTTTGAGCATCATATCCCTAATTGAGGCTTTCATGTTGTTTCTCTCGCGAATTAAAGTGAACCGGAAGATATGAGTTTTATCTTAGGTTTTGGTGTATATGAGTTGTATGTTTCAAGGTAGTTTTTTATAAATGAAATTAATAGGGAAGTTTAGGTTAAGTTCAATTTTAATCTTGGATGGAAAAATAATTTATGAATTTATCAAAATTTTATGAAAATATGTTTTAAAATATTATTTATTAACTAATAATCACTCAATACGGAAATTATAGATTACATGCATTAATAATTGTATTGAGAATGGCTTAAAACTTCATCTACTATATTATTATTATTATTATTTTGATATTGCTTTGTCCATCATATTATTGTCTTTTATTATTGCTTTATTTCTTAACCTGTGCACGTTTGAAATACCACCATATTATTATCTTTTGTTATTGCTTTATTTCTTAACCTAATGTGAGTGCACATTCTAAATACTTCTTGCATATAGTTGCTTATGTTGTTGGCAAGTTGAGAATTCACAAGCCTTGAACTGATGTGTTTTAGATGTTAGTGGGAAAAATGGGGCATAATCACTGAACTACAACCAACAACTTAGGCTTTAGAGGAATTAATGACACAAACTAGAATAATTTTTCTTTGGTCTATTTTATCTCACCAATAATATCAAGAGTCACGCAAAATAACACAAAAGCCATTGTAATAGTTCGTCGCCCATCTTTCACAAACAAAACAAGAATTATAATAAGAAATATATCATTAGTCAGTCACAAACATGGTTTCTTTCACAAACAAAACAAGAATTATAATAATAAATCTATCATTGATGAGTCACACACATGGTTTCTCAAAACGACAATGCTATGGAAATGTTTACTTAGTGTAAATGTCTTTCCTAAATGTGATGGTGGCTTTTCAAATATAACGTCAATGGCCTCAATACACATCTCTTAAGGCCTTACCGTGACTAGCACACTAGTGTCAAAGAAACCCTGGAGTATGCATTCACACTATGTAAAATTAAATGGGGTGAAATGTTCGCATGTAAAATTGTGAAAATTTTGATTATTATTTTGAAATTCTATATTTAAAATTAAACCGGGTATTATGTGCACCTAAAATTTTAATAAAAATGAATATTTGCTTGTCATTGTTTTTTTTTTTTAAATGGGAGGGGCTAGTTCCGAGAAGAAGCCCTCTTTTTGTTTTTACAAATTTACATATCAGTCAGCTAAAACAGCTGACATCCGTCAAATCCATCAACATTTTAACCAATATACAAATAATGCACTATCGGCCCAGCCCCACAGGATTCGATCGCGGCTGGGGTGCGTGCAAACCGTCTGCCCGGACCGCTACATCATGCACTCATGTGCATTTGCTTGTCATTGTTATGGTGCATGTAATTAAATTTATTTAG